>JAUEKX010053263.1:12508-26450 GCA_031834005.1 Dendronotus venustus
CAAAGAGCAATTGAAATCCACAAAGGCTTTGTCTGCCACAGCTGAGAGCATCATGGCTTCATTAGTCAGCAAGGACACGCTCTCCGCTAAACAAAACTCTGCTCACGAATTCACCGCTCTCGTCATGGCTTTGAGAAAGATGAACCAGAAGGCAATGAAACCAATCTGGGACAAATATTTCGATTGCTTGAAGAGCAAGGCATGCGACAATAAAGATATCCAGAGTGTTTACCGACAGTACCTTTTGGATGCCATCGCATACTGTGGAACCTCTACTTGTGTTTCCTTTGTAAGTGACGTGATCGTGGACGGTGAAATGCAAGGAGAACGAGTCAACATGTTCTTACAATCAATTGCTTTAGTTGGCGAGACCACCAAAGAAATGATTCGTGACGTATTGCATATTGTGAAGAAACAACCATCTCGACAAGCCTACTTGACCTTGGGAACATTGATGTACAGACACTGCAAGAAATCACCAAAAGAATGTGAATTTGTAAGTACATCTATCTATATGTTAAACACAACAATCATACTTATTTTCCTATTTAAAACTCTGCAATGACAATTCACTTTCCTTTTGTTTTTATTGCAGGCTCCAAACAATCCAATCTCAGTTGCTGAATCTTACTTGGAGGGAAAATTGGGAAAACAGTGTGAAGGACAAAAGAAACATGATCGTGTCGAAGAAATCTTGATGGTACTGAAATCCATTGGTAACGCCAAACGACCAATGAGAGTTCGTGGAATCCTCCTCAAATGTGCCGAGAATGCCCAACATGCCAACATCACACATTCAGCTTTCCGTGCTTTCGAAAATATGCCATGCACCGATAACCTTTTCACTGACGAGCTCTTGAAATTCATCAAGAACGATATTATTGAACCAGAAAAGCGAATCTTTGCTTTCCGCGCTGCAATGAAATGCCCAACTGAATATGTTGTGGACCAACTGGTCGGTGCTTTGGAAAATGAACCATCCAACCAAATGGCTTCATACATGTACACCTACATGTCAAATATCATGGAATCCAACAACCCAGAAAATACCGAGTAAGTATTCTTTTCTCACACCGTTTGTTTTAATATATCAATCCAAAATATCTAAATTTTGTTTGCTATTGCCTTTCACTATGAGGACATGTTCTTAATTAAAACATATTAATTAAAAATTACGTTCAATAATAATTCAATTTCTTTTGCTTTCTTTGTGTAGAACCAAAGCATTCTTGATCAAAGTCACCAAGACCATCCCATTGAAGGTTGTCGATTTGCCACTTCACCAATACTCCAAATTCTTTGAGAAGACAATCGGTGTCAAAGATGCCGGTGTCACTGCTGAAGGAGAAGTCATCTTCCATCCAGATGGCTACTTGCCACGAACTGGTATGATGAACTTGAAAGGAAATCTCCTTGGAGAATCAATTGACATCTTTGAAACCATGATTCATTTGGAAGGTGCTGAAGATTGGCTTGCTGAAATGGTTGGTATCGATGGACTTTTCTCCAAAGAATTGCTCTTCGAGATCTTTAACACCACCATGACAGCTGAGAAACTGAAGGAGATGTACCAAAACCATCAACAACAAACACGTGCCAAACGTGAAGCCAAAATGTCTGGCAAATTGAAGAAAATCCACAGTGAGGTGAACATGAAACCATCGAAGCCAACAGCTCACATTAACATCAAAGTAATGGGACAAGAAGTTCGTGTTTTCAGCTATGATGATTTGTACTGGCTCATTGATGAGATTGACAACATGAATGTCATCCAACTCTTATCGAACGTCGCTCAAGGTGGACACAAAACCTTTACCAAAAGCCTCATGTTCTTGGAGATGACTCACATCGTACCAACTGGAATGGGTATGCCATTGAAAATGAAATTGACTGGTTCAACTGTCGCTTCTGTTGAATTGGACGGTAAATTTGACATCCGTAACATGTTCTGGGGACCTGGAAATTTCGACATCAAAGGGTACGTTAAACCAAGTGCTGTTGTTGAGCTTACCGGACAAATGGGAGTCGATAGTGTGTATGCCAGCTCTGGTGTTTTCGTCAACACATCTATGTACACCTCCAACATGTTGAAAGGAAGCATGAAATACCAAAACGGAAAAATCTTCAAGATCAACTTGGACACACCTGAAAAACCAATCCAACTCTTCAATGTCTCGTAAGTATTTACGAATTGTTTATTATTTATCCAATGTTTTGTATAGTATGTAGTTTTTCACACGTTTAATTTTTCACACGCACGACTCACTGACTCTACTCTTCTTCTCTTCAGATCAACACCCTTCATGTACATGAACGAAGAATCCACCTTGATCGAAGGAACTGAACGCAAAATCAGCCCTGACTACTGTGTCAAATCCAAGATGATTGGTTATGGTTTGTGCTCTTCACTCCGTTTACCTTTTGCCTACCGTGAATATGAAGCACCGTACTTCCCATTGTCTGGACCAGCTCACTTTGGTGTCAACTTGGTTCGTGGAGATGAGAAACTCACCACCTACCAGTTCAAAGTTGAATTGAAGAAAGATGGTAAAGATACTGTCGGAAACATTGAGTTCAGTACACCTGGAGCTTACTACGACCGTACTGTTGGTGGCACCATGAGATATTCAGATGTGTGGAATGTCAAAACCTTGACTTTCTCCACAGAGAAGAACGGAAAATCTGGACAACTTCAACTTTCTTGCAATCCCAACCAAAAACGGTATTTCATCGAAGGAAGAACCAACTTGTTCACATCAGAAGAAGTTGTTTCCAAATTGGAACTCTTCCAAACAGGAAACATGGTCTCCAAGCAACATGGTCTTACTTACACTTTGAACTATGGAACCTACAAATTCGAACATGTCACCAAATACGTGATCAAGGAAAATGGTTACATGCTTCATTCGAGCACCAACTACTTGCCAAAGAAATCAATTGTCGGAGTTTTGGAATACATGAAGAACGAACACAAACTCGTCGCCCGTTTCGATGCCAACCAATTGAAACAAGCTTTTGAATTCAGTGGACAATGGAAGAAAGCTGCTTCCGGAAATGGAATCGTTCTCACTGGAACTCACTTAACCAGTCAAAAGTCCGCCACTATGTACATGGGATATGTGAATGAAGAAGACAAGAAGGAATTCATCACAACAGTTGAAGTTGTTGGACAGAAAGCATCAAGTGTTATGGGATATTACAACAGAAATGGTATGAAATCCTACAAACATGTCGTCATGGTCAATGGAAAGACTGGAAAATTTGTCGCTTCATTTAATGATGCAAAAACCACCAAGAAAGTCGAAATGAAGTTTGTTCTCGAAGGAAAGACCATGGGCGAATCATCTGCTCTTTTGACCAACACTGCTGCAGAGAAGAGCTTGCTCGTGATCGCCTCTGCTAATGGAAGATCTGCACAATCTAAAGCTGGATACTACAACCCAGCTGGTGAACAAGTCATCAAAATTGAAGCTGATGCAGGTGAACGACACGCTGAAATCTTTTTCAACCTCAAATCTGCTCAAGGCTACAAATACACTTTCGGTGGAATTGCTGGTAAATACAGTGCTGGAGTTCGTGGAATCTACAAAGCTGACAATGGAAAGAAAATGTGCATGTCGATGTACTACGGCTTGAAAGACGCTGAACAACAACCAATGACTTCATGCTTTGAGTACGAATCTCTCTCCACTCAAAACCTTCACAAACGTGTCTCCTTTGAAGTGAAGATGAACAAGATGTCAAAGACCTTCACCACCAGTGTCGATGTCAAACAAGAAGGAAAGAAATCATCTCTCATCGCCAATGTCGTTTACAATGGAGAAAACTTGTTGAACGAAATCTTCACTCTTACTTGTGATGGTTTGTTGAACACACAAGTCGCCTACAAACTCACCGTTGGTAAATACTATGGTGGATACAAACTCTATACAACATCTCAAGGCCAAACTGGAAAGATCGGAGCTGAAGGTTTCTACATGGAAAAGAATGTTGCTTTGGTCAACACATGGACTGTCAAGAAAATGGGAAAACTCACCGATAGATTGTTCAGCACTGAAGTTATTGTCAATGGCAAAACACTTCCAGTTACCACCTCATTCAACTTGGCCACCGAGAAAGGAGCTTTTTCGCCAGCTGCAAGATTGAACATTGGACAAGCATCATTTGTTTACGCCACCATCGTCCAATATACTGACGGTGAATATGCACTTATGGATGAATTTGTCGTCTCCAACCAAGGAAATGTTCTCTTAAAACTCTTCAGAAACACCCAACTTATGATGACCGAAGAAAATAAAGAATTCACCTCGAAATTCGGAGCCGTCATGTTTGGAAAGACATACGAATATGGGTATGAACTTGCTTTCGCCAATCAAGGAACTGTCAGCAAATCTGCTTTCGATCTCATCTTCAAACTGCAATATTCCACCACACGCAAATCTGTCGCCACCTTCACATTCGCCAACAACAAGAAAGCTTCAAGCCTCTTGATCAATGTTGAATACTTCCCAACAAAATCTGTCAGCCATTCCATCGTCTACAAGAAGAACATCAACGAGTTATCTGTTGATATTGAATTCTTACCAAAGATGAACACCAAATTCGTGATCCGTTTGGATACAGCTAATGGTTACAAACTCACCACAAACTTTGGTTTGCAATGGAAAAAATTCAAGAAATCCATGGAACTCGTCAACACCTTCAAAAACAACAAGAAAATGTTGGAGATGTCCACCAAAATTGGAAGTGCCAGTAGATTCGCCATCACTCTTGAGAAGGGAAACCAAAAGAAATTGACCTTCCATGCAAGTGTTTTAAAACAAAATATCAAATTGATGACCACCTTAAAGAAGAAAGTCATCAAATTCAACATCATCAAGAATGGTAAAGCTCTTGTCAACGTTGGTCTTGGATTCAACCGAGCTGGACGTGGATGGACCTTCAGCGTTTTGAACAAAGAAAGATCAGTTTTCGCTGTCTCTGGAGACTACAACAAATTCATCAATGAAGCTTACATGAATGTGAAGTTGGGAAAGAAAGTGATCGGATTCTCTGGACGTCTTTCGCGTGGTGTGTTGTCGACATCTGTCTTGTACAACAAGAAACCATACTTCAAAGTCGTCGCCAAGAAAACCAACGAAAAGCTCTCCATCAAATTCGGTGCACCAACAATGAAACGTGATGTCACATTCTCTGCCGAAATCGAAAAAGCCACCAAAGTTCTGTCACTCTCAGCCAAATCTGGAAAAATGAATGTTGGAATTCGTGTCCGTGCTGACTGGAAACTCAAGATTGCCAGCATTTTTGCATCTTACAACAAACATGCATCTGGTATCCGCTTGGCCGCCACCAAGAAATCCGTCACTTTCACAGTGACCTTCACTCCTAAAGTTTCAATGAAAGCTGTTTTTGAGATCTTGCAAGACCGTATCTTGAAAATGACCATCTTCAGACAAGCTGGATCCAAGATGATCACTGAAACGTCCATGAAATACAAACTATCTGGCAAGATGAGTGAATTCGTCTTCGAATGGAATACCGACTACTTCAAGAAGATGAGCAGATTTGTAAAACCAAGAATCAACAATATCATGAAAGACATGAGGCAATACTTGAACAAAGCTCGCGCTCAATCCACCAAATATGTCCGTAAGACCACAGACAAGATGGCAAAGGTTGCCATGGATTTCGTCGACAATGTTGATACCTCTTTTGACAACATCGACTTTGTTGGAGCACGTGATCAAGTTGGACAATCTGCTTTGACTGGATTGAGAAAGATGTCTGGATTGGTTAAGAAAGCTTTCAAAGAATTGATCAAAGCCTTGAAAACCATCAAGAAAGAAATGCCTGTTTTGAGAAAGAGATTGAACAAGGTTACCGTACAACTCATCAAATACGTCCGAAACTTGCCAAAAGAATTCGATGCCAAGATAAAAGATGTTACTGCTAACCTGAAGGTATTGCAAGGGAATTTAAAGATCGTGCAAGAAAACTTGAAAGAAGTCCAAAAGATTGTCATGCTTGTTGCCAAGAATTTGACTGAATCTTCAAGACCAGTCGTTGAAAAAGCCATTGAATTGGCCTTGAAATTCAAAGTCCGTGGAATGACCATGACACAGTTGTCCGAAGTTGTCCAGAAACAAGCTGTCCACTATGCTGAAGTCTACACCAAATCAGCTCAAGAAAAATTGGAGATGATTCAAACTGAAGGAAAAGTGTACTACGAGAAAGCCTCTGCATTCGTGTTGAGACAGAAGTTGCCATACCGCAAGGAAACGGTTGCTGAACTCATCGAAATGATCCGTGAAAGGTTCGCTGAATTGAAATTGAAGTTTGAGGAAATGAAATTGAAAGTGGAAAATTTTGACTACAAGAAACTGATGGAGGAATACAAGGATCTTGCTTTGAACTACAAGATCAACGGAATGACACCAGAACAACACTTGATGAAATTCCAGGAACAAGCCAAACAATTGCCAACTGAAACGAAGAAAGCCATTTTACAACTCATCAAACTCATCCGTCAGTACAAACAAGAAATTGAGATTTTTTACGGAAAAGTTGAAGTTAGTTTTGGAAAAGTTGCCAAATTTGCTGAACCATTGACCAACCATGTCATCTTTGTTAAGAACAGTGCCATCAAACGATTTGCACCTTTGGCTAAAGATGCTCTTGCTGTCTTGGAAGCTGAATATGAAAAAATGAGCCTGCCATCGATGAAACCATTGGTCAACTACATGATCGAGAACAGCAAAATGGTTGAAGAATTCGTCACTCCCTTGGTACGACCATTGGACCCTCTTTACAAGAACATCATGAAACAAGTCCGCAAATTGCAAGTCATGGGTGTACGTATTGGACCCATGTTTGATATGAACATGCAAATGCTCACCAACTCCATCGAACAATACATGGCTCAATCACAAGACGCTATGAATGAACAAATGACCAACTTGAACAAGATCGTCGCCAAATATACTGAAATGACACCAGAACAATTGGTCGAGAAAGTCTTTGCTTCTTCATCCGAATTGAGCGAACAAGCCATCACCTACATCACCAAGGTTTACGAACAACGCAAAGAACATGTCGAACAGACTCAACAACGTTTGGAAGCTGTTTATGCTGATTTGAAGACACAATACGCCAGTTTGTTGAAACAATTCAAGTCTTTCTCAGCTCAAAAACCAGAACATGTTTTGAAAGGATTCTACAAGAACGCTGAAAAAAGCATTATTCTTGTTGTTGAAGAAATGAACAGTATTGTGAGTCAGATTGCTGCTTTGGATTTGGCAAACCCATCATGGAAAGCATGGAATGAAGCCGATATTCTTGGACATCTTGAGAAATACGGAGTTAACCAAAAGGCCGCTGGCTTGATAAAATCCATGAAAGACGTAAAACTCAGCAAACTCATCTTGAGCACCATCGAGAAGATCAAGGAAATCTACAATGTCGTCTACTCTAAAGCCTTCATCAGAGCTGTCAGAGTCTATAGTAGAATCGAGAAAGTGGTCGATTATGTTCGTTCCATCCCAAAGAAAGAATACAATGAATGGTACCAAGAGCTCCGCTCTTTTGCTTTGGATAACAAAGACAAATTCGTTGATTTCGTCACCAAGAACTACCAGATCTCTCGGGAACGCGCCACCAACTACTACAACATCATCATGACTGTATCAACAAAGAACATGGAAGAAATGAAAGCTCTTTACAACAAACGTGCTATGAAGGTCCGTGCTGTGTACAACCGTGTTGCAAAACAATCTCAATTGTTCTATGATGACGTGAAACAACCCACCATTGATGTCACCAAACATTACCAAGACATTGCCACAACCTTTGTGAACAAATACTACACTCAATACGAAAAGATTGTCATGCAGTACTACAAAGAGATGAGAGTCATCGCCGAAAACAAATTTGAAGAACTCAAAGCGAAAGTTGAAGAACTCAAAGCGAAAGTTGAAGAACTCAAATCCATGGTTGAACAACAATACGGAATCTTTTTGGAGAAATACGGAGATATGACATGGCAACAAGTTGGTAAACAATTGGTCAAACTCGGAGAAGCCAAATACGGTCTAGCTAAAAAAGAATACATCAAGAACTTCAAGAAAGTCGAAAAGATGGTTGCTGAATACAGACAAAAAGCTGAAAAATTGTACGCCCAAGCTGAAGCTGAATTTGAGAAATACAAGGCTCAATTTGAAACTGAAATCAAACCAAAATTGATTGCAAAATACAATGAGATCCGTCTCCAAGTCGAGAAATTGGTTGCCGAATACAAAGTCAAAGCCACTGAAGTTATGGAGAAATCTCAAGCTAAAGTCATGGAATTGAGAGCAATGGGAATGAAATTCTACAATACTCACAAGGACAAGACTTTCAAGAAGATCTACAGAGAAATCAGAGATATTGTTGTCAGCGAATTCAACAAACAACACCGCAGAGCCACCAGAATGTACACCGAGAAATCTGAAGAAATCACAAAGATGGCCAACCAACAATACAAGAAATTGAACCAACATTACGAGAAATTGAACACACTTGTCGTTGATGTCATCTTGCCAGAAGCTAACCTCGAAATTCAATCTTTAATCAACCAAACTTTAAAGAACTCTGTCATCATGGCTAAGGAAATTGTCAAGGCTTACACCCCGCACTACAACTTGATCAAACGTGAAACCGTCAAATACTCCAAAGTACTTGTTGATCAAATGAACCTAGCAATCAAGAGAACTGAAGTCCAAATGAAGAAGACCATGGTTCAACTTGAGAAATTGATCATGGAACTGGTTGAGAAGATGAAGAACCATGAATACACAAAGAAAGCCATCATGCATTACAAACAAGCTTTGAAACACAAGTACGTCGTAGAAGCTCAACAAAAGTTGGAACAATACATGAAGATTGCCCAAGAGAAGATGGAAGAGATGAGAACACACCCAACCACCAAGAAATACATCAAGGTCGCTCAAAAGCAATACAGACAAATGGTGAAAGAATTAAAATCGTTGGAAAAGAAGATGAACAAGATGATGAAAGAACCACAATTTAAGAGAATGATGAAAGTATTGAAGAAAATGCAAGAAAGTGCTGAATTCACCTACAACAAGTTGATGAAGAAGATGACCCCATCTGCACAACGTGTTAGAAGATCTGTCGAACAACAAATCTCCACCATCCCAACTAATGCACAATCTGCTTTCATTTTCTTTGTTGACGAGCCTGAAGAAGCTTTCTGGACTGCCGTCAACCAATTCACATCTCTCCTCAAACAATCTGTCGCAATTGTTTCTGACATTGATTTTGAAGGAATCAAATCAGCAAACCGTGAGAAATACTTAGCTGACGCTCAAGAGTATGTTATGCAAACAGTCGATGAAGTCATTAACGAATGGACGAAAAAGAGCACCAAGCAATTGTACAGAAGTGCTGTCAAAATGACTGAGGATGCCCGAAAAACTTTGAAAGTTCTCCCCAAGAAGATTCAAGAAATGGCAATGAAAGAGTACAAACAACGTATGCAACAATTGAACAAATGGCTCAAACAATCTTACCAATACTTGATGAAGCAATGGAAGCAAAGCCAAATGAAGGTGCTTGTTGATAACCGAATCTGGAAAGAGATCGCTGACGAATTCAAACAACACGAATTGACTGAAGCCGCGTACGATGTCGCTGATTTCACCACAGTTAAAGCTCAACAATTGAAAGCTCTCGCCACGAAAGAATACAAGAAGCAAAAGACCATCATGCAACAGAAATACAAGCAATACAAAACTGAAGCTACCACCAAGTTTAAATTTGTGAGAGCTATTCTTGTTGCCAAGACTGAAGAGTTCCAAACGAAAATGGAAGAGCAATATGGTCAGTTGGTCCGATTAACCACCGAATTCATTGAACAATGCGATAACTTCTTGGAGACAACCACCATCGCTGATGTTGTTGACATGACAATCAAACAAGCTGAAGTATTGAAAGTAAGAGCTCTTGAAGCCAAAATCCAATTGGAGAAAGCTGCTCTCAAGAAAATCGAAGAAGCCAAACAGCTCATGAAAGACTACGAAAGCAAAGCTAAAGCAATGTACACCAAAGCACAAGTGAAGGTAGAAGCTCTTTACAAGAAACATGTTGAACCTAAGATCACCGAATATCGTGCCAAAGCCGTCCAACAATACAACAAATACTACCCACAAGTTGAAGCCAAATACTTGGAATTGAAAGCCAAATACTTGGAATTGAGAGAGAAAGTGATGGAGAAATCTCAACTATATAGAAGTGAAGGTGAAAAATTGTTTTACGCTTACAAAGTCAAAGCCATTGAGCAATACACAAAGACCAAAACTGATGCTTACAAGGCTGTCATGGAATCGCGTGCTCTTGCCAAACTGATCACCCTCAAAGGAATGACCATCAGAGAGACAATTGAAGTTGTGAAGAAACTCCCGAAAGAAACTGAATTGTTGGTGAAAGCCATGTATGCCGAGTACTCCGCTAAAGCTGTCGCTGAATTCAACCAACGGTATGCTGAATTGAACGAGAAATATAACGAGAAATACGCTGAATTGATGAAAGAATACAACTTGAGACGAGAGCAGATTATCGAGATGGCTAAACCATACACCGTCCCTGCTTTCAAAGCCTACAAATGGGTTGAGAATGAATTGGTTGAAACTGCCATCTTTGTTTACAGATACCACCATGTCGAAGAACGATCTATTGCATTGAGAAATTACATCGTCTCTGAATACAAACGATTGACACCAATCGCCAAACAAGTCGTGAACGACATGATTGCTGAATACAAAG
The DNA here is from genome assembly GCA_031834005.1 of Dendronotus venustus. NCBI lineage: Eukaryota > Metazoa > Mollusca > Gastropoda > Nudibranchia > Dendronotidae > Dendronotus > Dendronotus venustus. The sequence goes on from JAUEKX010053263.1 coordinate 23,327, forward strand.
AACTAGCTGTTCAATACAAAAAACTTGCTCAAACCAAAGCTGTTCAATACAAGAAGCTTGGACAAGAATTGGCTTACGATGCAATCACCACAGCAGGAGACACGACTTTAAGAGGAATCCACTCTGGAATGAAATACGTCGACAGCATCGACATGAAAACATTCAACAAATATCAAGTTCAAGCACAAAATTACTTCACCGAATTGAACAAATACATTTCTTTCGATGATGGTAAAATCAGCATCACCATTCCACATGGTGCAGTCACTCCATCCATCAGCCACCACATTAAGAAAGTCGGCAAACACGCGAAACGAACCATCCAAACCGTCAAAGTTGAAGCTAAGAAGATGTTGAGAATAGTGAAAGCTGAACTCGCCAAAGTACAGGCTCGTGCTGAGAAACTGAGAAAACAAATCACGAAAACCATCTTGGAGAACACTGTTGAGATTCGAGGAGACATGAGAAAGAGTTTGACTGTCAACAAAAAAGTCGCACAACGTGTCTACAACAACGCCAAAATCGTCGGACAAAAGGTCTACCGAAAGGTCATGTTGAAATACAAGAACTTGAAAGCTAAAGCTGATGTCTACATCAACAAAGCCAACCGAATGGCAGAAAAGTACTACAAACAACTCACTCAAATGTCCCAAAAAGCTTACCTGAAATCTTCAGAAATCTTCTTGGACATCTACTCAGCAGGGATTTTCAAGATGCACCAACGTGCTTACTTCCATGCCGATAGATATTACAACATCGCCAAGAACCAAGTCAACCAAATGATAAAACAACAGAAACCAACTGTTATGAAGATGTACAAGAAATACTGCGCCATGTTGAAGACCGAAGCCAAGAAAGTGCAAAAAGATGTCTTACCTTACTACCGTGCCTTGAAGAAAGCTTTCAACGATATCAAATTTGGTGTCTCAGTGCAAAAAGCCTTGAAACCAGTCATCCGACAAATCATGTTCGCCACACGTGTCTACCAACGACAAGCTATCAAAAGTTTATCCAAAGCCAAATCTCTGTTTTGCAGACGTGACCCGAAATTATGCAAACACTTGAGTGAATCATCTCGTGTCCACCGAAAACTCTTCGAGAAATATTTCACTCGTGCTTCAGACGCTGTCGCTGCCGGTAAAGCTCAATTAGATCGTGCTGTTCGTCGAGCATCAAGATACACAAACCAACCAATCTTCGGTGATTACAAATATGCTGCAGCTATGTTCGGTGATGTCGTCTTGACTTTCGACAAGAAACATTTCCAACTGAGCGAAAACCAGGGTTGCTCCTACTTGTTGGCTCACGATTTCGTCGATAGCAAATTCACCGTGAAAACTGAAGGATCCAACTTGGTGATTGATACACCTGATATGTCTGTCACCATCAAGAAAAACGGAAACATTAAAGCTGTTGTCGGTAAAGAAGTCATCAAAAATCTCCCTGTGCAATCGAAATCAGGACACTGCAAACGACAAGACAATCTGATCGTGTGCAACTTTGTCTCCAACAAGCTCGTTGTCGATCTGAAGAATGACATCACAACACTCAGTGTCAGCGGATGGTACTTCGGACACACCCAAGGAATCTTCGGAACTTTGAACCGTGAATATTACGAAGACTGGAAACTACCAAACGGCAAAATCACACACAACGTCTACGAGTTCATCAACAACTACGAGCTCTCTGGAAAAAAGAAATGCCAATTGAAAGCAACCACCAAGAAACCGAAATGTGGCAAACCACGATCATTCAAGTGCAACCAATTCTTCAACACAGTAACATCCCCCTTTGCCAAGTACTTCGAAACAGTCAACCCTGAAGCATTCTGGAAAGCTTGCATCTCTGACACAACACCTTGCGGAGAGACAGTGAATTACGGATCCTATTGTAAATCTATTGCTGCTTTTGTTTCCGTTGCTCGATCAAATGGACAATGGGTTGATTACCCAACTGAATGTGGTAAGTTATAAGAAACTCTTGCTACAAATATTTGAATATTTCCTTCTCTCCACTCTCAACTGCCGGTTATTTCCCTCAAAAATTATGATCGATTATTATCTATAATAGTTATAATATAATTCTCTTTTGTTTTCATTTACAGTCAAATACAACGAATACCCAGTCGGACAAGAGTTCAAACAAAAACCATTGAAGAAAGCTTTAGATATCGTCATTTTGGTCTCACAACAGGTAGCACAAAAGAAATACATGAACAAGTCTGTGGATAAATTCTTCAGCTTGTTACACGGTATGTTGAAGAACAAGAAGAAGATGAATGTAAAATATGCTATTGTTGGATTCGGTGGTGCAGGTGTTGCAGAAGAAGCTCATGTTAAATCGTACAACAGAGAAGCCTTCGGTACACTGAAAAACGCTTTGACCGTCATTAAGTCCATGAAATTCGATGGTGAACAACAAAACTCCAATGATGCTTACATGGCTATCTCCGAAGCTGCTGGTTTACCATTCCGTGCCGGATCGAGCAAATTGTTCGTCCTCTTCAACGGCAACAAACACGAAGCCCACAAACTTGGATCGACCATCAATGAAGCTAAATACGCTCTTTCCAAAGAGGTAGAAGCTGCTTTAGTCACTTTCCAAGACGTCGATTTCAAACAATCCGGACGCAACAAGGTAGTCGGACAATCTACCCGACGATTGTACACACACAAATCATCTGTACCTGGCAAATTCTCTCTCCCAAACTCCGATTACAGCGAAATGGTTGAAGACTCACAAGGTGGCATTTTCGACAAAGACATCAAAAACGAAAATAAGGCTGCCAAGGCTGTTTACGACATCACCAACCAAAAGATCAAAGAGAATAATGGCAAATGCAAAATATGCAAAGTTGTCTCTTCTCGTTTTGATGATTCAGCCAAAGCAGTTTGCGAGTCCGTCCCTTGCTAAACACCCACAAACAAACCCGGACAACGTTTAATACGGAAAACCCTTTTAAAAAAACGGCTTTATAATTATCATAACTTTTTGTTTTGTTATTATTTTTCTTTTTATAATTTTTGTTACTTGTTTTTTTTTGTTTGTCATAACATTTTTTGTTTGTTTAAATTAATTACTTGTTGTGTTATATTATATTACTTACTTTTGATTTTTGAAAGCA
>JAUEKX010053264.1:0-13525 GCA_031834005.1 Dendronotus venustus
CATTTTGTTCCATTTGCGAGATTAGGCTCTGTATTGCCTCATGCAAATTATTTAATAGAAATAGAAATAGAAATAGTTAATTACCATAAAGATATGAATGTTTTGAATAACGAAAGTGATATAAGAGTGATGTATATTCGTTGGCAACAACCGGCCTTAAACAAACGTGTGTATTGTTATAACATTGAATAGCTAATTAAATTAAGCTTATTCCAAATGTCTTGTATCGTATTGTTTGATTAGTTATTGGGGAATAGTGTGATTGTGTATAAACTGTATATATATATATATATAGACTGTTGAACAAACCTTCTTAGGGTTCATTGTGTTTTATATGTTTATGTTTCATATTATATATATTGTGTTTCATATTGTAGATAATAACATTCAATGAATATAGATAAACATATTAAATTGGATGATCTTCATCCTGTTATGTAGTTCCCTAGTGTAATAATTAAAGTAGAAATTTTTTGTCTATCTAAATTGTGTAAAGTATTCTGATGAGACTATCGCATAGTCGAAACATGTAAATATACAAGTTAGTATGAAATTAAAACACGTTGTTTTATTTTTGAAAAAAAGAAAAAAAAAAAGATATAAGAGTACCCTAAATATTATATGTGCAATTTGTGCTCCTAGATTGTGCTCCTTATCACAACTGATTGTATATCTTTTCCTCTGGGTGCTATACTGTACCATATAAATACCTATTTCTCATCTATTTCTTTGTGTAGATAGTAGGTAGTTTCCCATGAAAATAGCCCAATTTGTAAAAGTTAGAACATTTGGAAAATCTGTGGATAACCAAAAAATATATTTATATAGCAATTCCTACCAAGACATTCATTCTTCAAAATGAAACTTGCGCACTCAGCCAGCGGAAAATCACGAAAGTAAAAACTGCATAAAGATAAACTAACCTGATGTTAAAGGCTGGTACGTGGGCTCTTAAGTTAAGCTCAACCAGTTACTTACATACTACCAAAACATTTTTTCCGTACGTTCCGCTAAGCTATAAACAAATAAATCTATTTCAGGCTATAATAGCATAGCGACATTTACCTTGATGTATCAAATTAATAAGGTACTGTCCTAGCAGTAAGCGAGACTAAATCTACACATTTATTCGTGTTGTTGTTACCGTTTTATCCGTTTTCTAAAATTTGATCTCAGTTGCTTGTTCATATATGAGAGTTGGTTGCTCGTTGTCGGTTTAGTTTTGGTTATTGGTCATGCATTGTTTTAGTTTCAACATTTAAGATGTTATCAGTTTTTTAAAGAATCTTTTTTATTTTTTAATTTTTATTCATTTGGAAAAGGTATTACGTTGTTTTTATATTACAAGAAGGTGATAAGGGTTTTCAATTATTTTTTTCTCATATCTTGCTCATGCTAGTTTTAGAGAGCAAATAGTTAGTACAAATCTAACAAGAGTTCAAAGCAGTGAAGAAGAGTGTTTTTTTTAGGCATAGTTATGCAGTTATGTGTTGTTATAAAAATAAGTATTGATTTTGCAAATATATATTCTCTAATAAATGTTATATACAGTATCCACACGCTACAGATATAATGAGATATTAAAGCTTGAATGAAAACTATAAATAATGTTATAATAATATGTTATAATAGTTGTTACTTAAGAAATATATTCTTAAGTGCTAGTAATCTCATGATTTTGAGGGTAATTTGGAAATTTATAGCCAGAGTTTTATATTGAAGTACGTGTTCATTATATTGAATGCTTCAAAGTGAAGCAGGGGCTCTATTATTTCAAAATCAATCAAATAGTTATGCTTTTTCTGGTTAATTATATGGTTTTAAACTTCCTTTTTCAGCCACTTCTTTGATCTACAACTAAGGATTAATCAGCTCTGTAGTGACAGCAAAACTTAAGCAAAATGGAACCAGTCATATGATTATAGAATTAACTGTATTTGTACAAATATTTAAAAAAATGATTCAGAATTTGTGGACTAGTCAGATTTTTGGGTCTGTTTGCCTAATGCTTTTATGTTAAAAACATTGAATCTTCAAATCAACTTGTCCATTTTTCAACTTGGAGCTTGTGAAAATGATGGGAAGAAGGAAAGTATTCTTCTTTGTGATAGGCTTTCTATTTGATATATTGATATATCTACAAGCCAGTTATCACATTTTCCTTTTTTTACCAAAACAAAAAATTTATCTTATTCCTGCAACACAATAGCAGCACTAAAAAACAATAATTAATAAAAAAAAAGAAGATATAACCAATAACTTAAGTAATGCTAACCTTGCTTTCTTAACTAATAAGCCACTATAAAGTCACTAATGTCGCTGTAGCAAACTAAAACAAAAAATTGAATGAAGAAAATTATAACACAACTAAATTAATTGTTTTTTCTTCAGAAAACAGATGTTACAATAAATTCCTCATATACACTATTACTACACACACAATATGGCTAATAAGAAGTTTGATGGGGCACCTTTCGGAATCCAAAAGTCTAGGTGAACATTTATAAGATATTTTGTTTTGTGAGCATCACTGAATATAGCAAAAATTTAAATATGTGATTTACATGGTTAAATAACTTCTTACAATTGTTCTGAAAGCTCTTATATTTTAAACTGTCAGGTTTGAAGTTGCAGGGATACATCCTAAAAGAAGGGCACCAGGAACATTAACACAAGTTTGTTATGATAAAAAGTCAATGTCTTCAATGGTAAGTTTCTTTATATAAAAGCAAGTTGCTTGACTTGTTTAACATTATAGGTTTAGAAAAACTTTATTTAGTAACTAAGCTAGAGACAAAACTTAAAAGATAATTTTGAAAACAAAGCTGTTGGGTCGGGAACAAAGAGATTTATTTTTTGAATATCAATTTTTTTGAACAGTCCTGCTTTTTTAGGAATGCAGTTATTACTAAATTATAGTAATTCAAAAATACTATTGTTGTTTTCAGTTTCCATATAAATTTCTTATAAACTGCAGAAGTTTTTGTTAAACAATTCATGGAAACTTTTTTTTTAACTATATATATATTATATAGTATTCTTACAATACTGCATTGCTGAAATTTGACCTATCATCAATAGGTCTACTTTTATTTCAAAGTAGAAAAAATTCTGAGAAAATACAGTGAACTGCCATTTAAATATATAGTATATATTCGATCAAATTCGTTACAGTAGCAGCAGTAATATTTTGATATTGCCAGGCAAACAAATATTTATAAAGCAATTATTTTTACTTTTTTTCTGACAAGATTGGATTATGGCTGTCACATGAAGGTAAATCTATCTTTTTGTCTAAATCTATCTATCTTTGTCTATTTTATTATTTTACACTCTTTTATTTTAGAACAGGAAACTTGGACCAGGAAAATATGATATTGATCGTGGAAGTTTTGATTCCAAAAATATTTTAGAACATGCATCAGGACCAGGTATTCTATAAAATTCTAAAGGTATATCGAAAGTGTAATTTTGTTTTGTTCTCTTTTAAGTAAATAGTTTCTGATGTACTTAATTAAAGTTTAAGTTTACTTGCAGATTTGACATATATCTTCTTTTTTGAACACATAAGGTTGGAAGAAAGCTTTGGAAACGAGTCAAGAAGCAAGAATACCTCATCTATTGTATCGTGAAGAATGGGAGAAAAAGCAACTTCAGGTTTTATTATTGTTTTAGACATTCCTAATTAATGTAAATTTTCTTAAATTTTTCCATTCTTTGTCCACAAAAATCTCATTACATTTGTTGCAAAAATTTGTTTGTTATGCTTTAAAATATTGTTGCTTTTTGGTTACTAGTTTTATCAACATCTCTAGCTTTTTGATTAAAAAATTAAAATGTTTGAAATTTCTTCAGGCAACTTTTGGCAAAAAAAAAAATGTTCGTTTTAAGATTATCCAATTTACCAAATTAAAATTATTATATGTATTGGTACTGTAGGGACACTTTCTAATCTAGGATAACAAGTATGAATGGTCCCTTTGAATGGTTTCAAGTTTTTAATTTAATGCAAAATTCTTATAAGAATAATTTATTTGCCAACCATGTGCAGTTTGATTTTGAATATCCTTTTTGTTTTGTTTTGAATTTATAGAAATGCTTACTTGGACCAGGCACATACAACATCCCTGATTCATTTGAAGAATTAAACAAGAAACCTGGAAGTAAATTAGGCATCTGTCAAACACGTGGACAGAGATTCAAATATTGTGGTGACGTAAGTACAGAAGTACAGAAAAGTAATATAAACAATTACATAGATTTTGATGATCTGAAACGTTTACGAATGAGAGCGAAAAAAACATTATTTTGTAGTGTTTTGCATTAGATGTAAGCTTTTTTGCTCTCCTACACATGTATTTACACTAGATTCGCCTTTATCAAATTAACTTTAGACTTGTATTTTACTAATGTTGACGCCTTTCTCTCTACGATGGCTGATCTAAACATATGTGTAGAAGAGCAAAATTAAACTAATTGTAAAAAGTTCATTGAAAATAATTATTTTAAACTTTTTTTCCACGTGTGGGCAGATCCTCTAAATCCATGGTATGTTTTCAATACTGGCTTCTTCTATTCTGAACATGATTATAGATAATTTTGCTCTTTTTAGAATGTACCAGGTCCTGGCACCTATGGCAAAGGTGGTATTCCACGTGCACTCTTAGAAGAAAAGTATTTAAAATCGGCCAGTACTGTTGGCATGCTGGATTCTGGTGCCTCAGGTAAAAGACAACTTTCTGAAGTGGTAAGTGCTCATAGTTGATAACTTTCGAAAACAACCAACGAGTAGTACATGCTATACATGTTCTCATGGTGTTACACTTTTTGGAATCTTGCATTTGTTCTACATAATCTTGTGATTTGCGAAATCCTTGCTCGCAGATTATGTGTTCTAAAAATTAAATTTTCAAAATTTAGACTTGTTTTCTTTCCAGGCTATCTGACAGAATTTTATTGGTAAAAAAAAATTTGTACACCTCTATTATCTGCCTCTGAAGTTTTGTAGTACTGATTGGAATAGACATCTTAGTAGGTGCCAGGTACATTCATGGGAATCTCATTTATGCTCCAACAAGCTTAGTTTCGTATTTGAAATATAATTAATGAATTCTAACTCAAATTTCAATTTAAAACTGATAATTGTAATCTCGAATATTTTCATCTTTTCATGCTTTAAGCTTTATATTGTTTTTACGATTCCAGGGTTCGTCGCTTTGTCCTGGCCAATACAACTGCAAGAGTTTCACTGACCAACTAACCGAACGCGTCATAAGTAAGCGTGGACCCTACGATCTGTTCACAGGTGACCGGAATAAACTGATAACGGTTGGACATCTTGCCGCGCCAGTAAGTCTGTTCCCTTCATAGTTTGATTTTTAACTTTTACAAATGGTTAAGAACGTAAGAACGTTTAGAGGAACATTAAGAAAATCATTAGCGTAATAACGATTTAACCGGATGGTTATCCATAATGTCTGCCTCCGGAGTCCATCATATTTGCTGTTGAAAATTGAAAATCAAATTTGATGCTCGTAGATTATGTGTTAAGCCTATAAATACTAATAAGGAAAAATTACTGTTGTAGTTCTATTTATGTTATTATATTTTTTACGCTTTAGATTCGAAGTGATTTAGGACCTGGTCAGTATGAGGTGAAATCGTTCCTCGACGATTTAAAAAGTATGTGTTATTTTGATCAACAATAAAATAACCAGAAGCTTCATTTTATGTATTACTTTGAAAATTATCGTTTGATGGTACGGTCGAAAATTTAGTAATTTAATCAAAATGAAGCTTTCGGTTATTTTATTTTAGATATGCCGATTATAAATATTTAAAACACACACAAACGCTCACATCTAATGGTTATTCGAGTATACTAAGAGGTTTCGTTATTATCGATTAAAATTTGATTTGGTACTACGAATTGTTAATTTTCAGCCGATATGAGAATCTTCAATATCTTCGAAGGAGGGCGAACATTTTTTTGTAGTGTTTCTTGAATGATAAATTGCTTTTTTCAGAGACGCACTTTAAGGGTCGGCAATATTTTCGAAGGAGAGTGAATAGACAATTCTCTTGTAGTGTTTCTCGAATGATTAGGAGCGAAAAGTTCTCCTCCGCACGTGTTTGTAAAACATGTTCTGTTATTCATAATACATTTATTTTATTTGCCATCAGGTGATCATAAGAAACGCCAGGGGAAATTTGGAACAGTTGACCGAAGTTCAAACATTCCATCAGATCGTATTTATTGCAAGACATTGTCGCAATGGCCAAGGAGACGAGTAAGTCAAATTCTTTATAAATAGAACCAGAGGTTGACCTATCATATATCTAGAAGAACAATGGTTGGTAATATTTTGTTCCCCAACACAAAGGTACATCTACAATTACTGTCATTATTATTGTTAGTCAATGCTTTTGATAAGGAAAAATCTTATAAAGATTCTTGAAAATTCGTTTTTGATCAGTAAAAAAGTCTCATTTAAAAACAGCTTTCCTTTTGTGAAAAAATAGACAGTGTGATTTCCAGTCTTGTTCTACAATGAAATTGACTGTGTTAATTGGACAAGTTGGGAAATGCTTAATTTTCAGGCGGGAAAATCTTGCCCACGTAAGATTTAGTGTATTTTTCAATGAAATTTGAGATTACTGGAATAAAAACCTCTTCTCCTGCTTTCATTTTTTTACCAGTTTTGAACTACTATTATATTTTTTAGGATGAGCCAGGACCAGGTTGTTACGACATCGACAACCAGCCAACCGAAAGGTCGACATCAAAGAGACCTCCTTTCGGTTCATCTGCTGCACGAACTAATAAAAAAGCATCGCAATTCTTCCTCGGTAGTAATGTAAGTAAAAGTCAGCTTTTCACTCATCTACCACTCCTACCTCTCCAGCTGATGCTCTAGAAATATATTAGAAAAGACAAGAGAATACAGGGAAAAAAATTTAGAATCAACTCGTTCTATTTCAACAAACATCTCGGTCCCTTGAGAATTCGAGACAAAGTCATTATCAGGGTTCGAATTCTCAAAAGAAAGTTTTACTTTGCAATAAGTTACCGAGCGTATGGGTTTTATGAAAATGCGATGTTAAGATTTTCGAATAACTAGTGATTGTCAATACTGGAGAAAACTGGTTTGGTTCGAATCGAATCAAAATTGTTTGTTAAAATCTGTGAGAAAGGGCGAAGAAAAAAAGAAGCATTTTCAACGTTTCTTTATTGAAAACGAATACAGAATATAGAAACGTGCATAGATACAAACAATGAGGCATAAGGACCTAAAACATAAAACTGCTGCTTATTTATAGTAATTTTCGTCATCTTACGTGACTTCATCAGCTAACTTCATTGTTTATATAAAAATAAATAAGCAGAATGTGCTTCACATTTTTTTTTTGTGTACCTACTAATATTTCTGTCTCTAAAATTCAAATTCGCGGGAATTCAAACTCTGCTTATTTTTAAATTTATTTTGGTTGTTTTCGGTTTGTTGTCTCGGGTGAGATAGGGGTGGTCGATTATCCCGATCTCAAAAACAAGTGGTTTTTGATTGTGCAATCTTTCCTTTTTTTTTTCATCTTTTGTTACAGTACTAAAACCTGTAAAGGGTGTTTTTAGAATAACGCCAAATCTACACGGTATCCAGAAACGTTTTTTTTTTCCTTTATGAAAGACCCTTCACTGATAATCAAGGGTCATTTGACCTTTGCTATATATATATATATATTTTTTTTTTTTTTTTTTTTTTTTTTTGCAGAGCTCTGTTGGACCTGGAAGGTACCATTTGACAAGTTGGCAAGATAAACAACACAAAAATGCGTGTCAAAGTGCATTCAAATCAAACACCAAACGATGGGATGCAAATCGTGATAAGTATCTCACGTAAGTGGTTCACTTTTGGATTAATAAAATATGTTACCTTGCTCGTACTCATTTTTTCAAAACAGACCTATAATATAGTTTCACGTGTACTCGTTTTAAGTCATTTTTACGTCAAAATCTTTCTTGTAACGTTTATTTCTATCGCAACTTATTTCTTTCATTTTCCTTTTAATTCTAGGGAAAGAATTCGATCGAAAGATGTGGCACTGAAAGACCGTACTCCAATAGTAGTCCATTAAGTGTTTTATTCTTTTTGTTTTGCTCGTTTTTATGTTGTTTGTTGGAATAAATGTACTCTATTTTTGTATCCTTATTTTATATTTTTAAGCATACAATTTCGTTGATACCTTGAAATCTTTAAACTTAACTAGAGCTTCCGCATAACCAAACCCAAACATAAATGTTTATGTATATAAATTTGCTTTTGTGTATATAAAAAGATAACGTGAGTGTGTTTTTCAGTTGATGTGATTTTATTTTATTTTTTTTAGAACTATTATATTTTTATACATCAATTAACGTATATATTTTTTATATGATTTTGTTTGTTTTTTTGTTGTATTTTTGTAAATTCTAACCCCCACAAAATAAACGTATTCAGAAGAAAGAAGAAGAAGAAGAAACACTTTGTTATGAATCTTTCTCTCTCCTCTTCTCACTCTTACCAGGGTGTATTTAAAATATTTGAGTTTCGAGTTTGGCGAACATGAATCACCATTAACTTGATCTGAGCGCAAAATTCAAATTATGTTGTTAATGCGTAGGGAAGTTTTACGATAGATACACTCATTCTTCAAACACTTTTTTTCTGGGAAAGAAAACGATATACCACCTATTTACACAACATATTAAAGCATTAAGCACCATAGATAGCTATAAAGAATTTTGGATAAAAGGCCTGATCCGCGAAGGTTTGTCATAAAATTGTTAATTGAAATATGTCAACCCTCCGTAGATGAAAAAAATATTTATTAATGATCGATATCTCAACTTCTTAGAAAATTATAAAAACTGTATGAATGAATCCGCAAAATATCTGTCAAAGCTTTGTCGTTGTCCCCATACGCAAAATCAATTATTAAAAAAATTAAACCCCCGAAAAACATTTACTGGTTTAGCGTTTGTTTTGTTGTTTTGTTGTTTTCCCTTTGTTTTTTTAAGAGTTGAATGCGATAACACCAAATAAATTAATGTTGACTGCACTCAAAACCTCTTAAAAAATGTTTTACCTGTTACGTAAAAAGTTACTTACCATTTTATGCTGTATATACCTGAGTAAAAAAAGAAAAAATATATTCAATTTTAATTGCAATTGCATCATAATTAATGTATTATGCTATTGAAATAATATTAAACTAAAATGATCCTCCCTTTTCTTTTCGTCGTAACTAAAAAAAATAATATTAATTTATATTTTGAATATCCAAAAGAGAATAAATAAGTAAGAAAAAAAAACTAACTTCCCTTTTGAAGTTTCTCGATTTATGTTCTGTGTGTATCTAAAAATAAAAATATATGTGAGAAAAATATGAAAAAAAACCGAAGGAAAAAATTTGAAAACAAACAATAAAAAGAAACCCATGTTTACTCCCTGTGTTTTTTGGCAGCCGGGTCTTCCTCTTCTACATCTTCTGCTTCCTCCTCTCTTGGCCTTTTCCGCTTGCGTGAAGCGGGAATTTCACGATCCAGTTGATGAATTGTATCCAACATTCGCTCTGTCAAAGAGAGTAAATGTTGCATACGTAACTCCAACTTTTCGTTGTATCTGCGCCTCTTCTTCTTTTTAAAAGAAGAGGATTTGGTGTAAGAAGGTTCTGGTGATGATGGTGTTGGTAGTGTTGGTGGAGGAGTTGGAGGAGGAGTTAACGAGTCAGAAGATAGCTTGGTTTGCAGAGACATTTGGGAGCTGTTGTTATTAGCTCTGGGTCGTCGAGGTCGACCGTTTCTCTGTTCAAACCAAGCCACCATTCGCCACCTCCGAATATAGGGACCATGGGGATCGTATCTTTTTGGTCTAGCTAACTCCTCCTCGTGAGCCTCCTTCAACCTATCAACTACCCGACATCGAGTTGCCTCGACCTCAGGGTCCACATCACCAGGTCTCGCTCTAGCAACAAATTCTCGTCTCATGGTTTTAACAGTCTAGAAGACGTTAAAGTAGCTCAGCTTCAGTTTAAAATCTAAAGAGAACTGAAGACCGTTAATAAATTTGACGGTTTATATCTTCATTTCTTATTTGACGTCAAATTTTATTGTATACGTTCAAGTTTGTTCCCTCTCTACATTTTTCATTTCTTTTTTAATTTGACGTCATTTTCGTTTTAAAACGATGTCATTGTATTGCATAATAAGGCGTCAAACTGTAACAGTTTTTTAAAGCTCTATTTACACCATTCAATTTTAAGCGTTTTTATCTTTAAAAAAGTAAAAATCTACGATGGCCCCGAGGTGTCATAGTTTTCTCACAAGATTTGAGTGTTTCTTGATTTTTTGTAACGAAACCTTTACTTTCGAAACTTGCGCATTCCACCTTGCTTTTTTTTAGAACAATTAGAGTCAATCTCTTTGAAAGAAGAGGTCTCCGTCCGTATTAGCTTTAGCTTAAGCAAGTGCCGCTTAATTGTAGATAAACTTATCTTTATACCATGGCGAGTACTTAAAAATTCCTGGATCTCCAAGTATGTAAAGTGTCTATGGAAATAATCGATGATAAGAACATCCAAATTTTTTTCTGAAGTGCAAGGTATAGATGGAAAATTGGTCAATTCAGCCTTACTGCAAAGTATCACGTGGCTGTTCTATTCCACCGAATGTATTTTAAATTCTAAAAAAGTTTCCTCAAAAAAATGTAAAATATAACGAAACTCAAATCTTGTGACGAAACACTCATAAAATGTGAGAAAACTATGACACCTCGAGGCCATCGTAAAAATCACTTCTAGTTTTCGTCATGCTAAATAAAATTTCGCGCATGTGAGTTTTTTTGTGTCGATCCCCATAAAAATGGTCTAGTGGTGACACAGCTTTAACTGCGATATACCGAAACATTCTTTAATTGCTAAATTCGAGAAAATTACTCATTTTCAAAGCATAAATCACCAGGTAAAATCATTGGTGTTTTTATTCTTCGAATTACTTTTCAGCAGCGAATAATTGCAGGGATATTTTCGAATACAAAGTCTTGTATTACAACCTTTCGCTTAAAAAAGCTCACGAATTTCTTGATGCGAAAAAATAAAAGAAAAGAGAATTGCGGTATCCATGCGCTAAATATAACCCTTGGACTTGTAATAACTGGGACAAAATTTCTCTGTCGTAAATTAACCAACAAGATTTTAATTATATTAAGTTGTTTTACTAAGTGGGATTTTCGCTTATTAGGACTGAATTTTCTGGTTTAATCCACAAAACTTTGCTTAAGTGGCACTTTAATAAAGCACGACTTTCGAGATATAGTAAAAAAGATTGAATTTAAAGACTTGAGGGTCCCAACGTGAATACGCTGTACTAAGAAATCAACAAAAAAAAGTCTTTCTGTTTATTTCGTGCGATAAAATCATTCAAGTTAAAAAGTGGTAAAAAACCAGAATAAAACCAATAAAATCAAAATCAAGGAAAGTAAACAGCTTGTGTGTTTTTACCAAACAATTATATTTAATTTAATATAATTATAATATAATTTAATTATATCAAACATTATATTTAATTCAAAAAAATCTTTGAAGTAGCTATATTACACATTGAAAAAAAGACTGATTATAAATCTTCATCACACATACGACTGTGCGTGTACATCTTGCCATCTTTATCGAAGAGTGGTAGAGTGTCCGGCTTGGGTTTCCGTAGTGCCATCCATGGATCTGGGTAGGGTCTTTGGTAAGTACCGAATGCTTTTGTAATCGCTAATGCACCACCGAGCATGGAACCATATTTCATAGCGCGTCCAAACTGTCCACCTAAAACAAAATAAGGTTTAATAACATATATAATTATAAACTTGTGCTTTGATGGCTGATAATATTACTCTCTTGCAAGAATCCAAGTTAGATTAGATAGGTCACATAATCAAGAGTGTTTCTAACATTAACTTTGGAAACGAATAATTACAGTAACGTTAAATTATGACAGTAAGTTCCTCATATCCAAATATACTAATGTCGACTGCAATACGACTTAACACAGCCGGCACATGACGTCATAACGACGTCGTTCTGTCGTCGTGTGCCGGCTGAGAAGAATAAGGATCATGTTTACTTCTTAAAGCGAATACAGCACCAGCAGCAAATCCACCATACAACCAAGCAATTGCATCGTTCTTTCCACGCATCGCTTGTGCTATTGGAATGCTTGCTCCCAAAACAGCACCAGAAGCCCCTAAGCAAAAAAAAATTAGTATAAAATACTCTCTCTACACTGTATTCAAATACAGGGTGGTAAAAATGCATAAAATACTGTTGAAAACAAAAGAATTTATTGGTATTTTATGTCAACTAATTCCTTCAATAACAATCGATGCTTTATAATTATAAGCAGAGACATTTTCGCGAGTTAAAAGAATGAGGACATAATGGTTTACATATTTGTAAAAATTTTTTTCGATTGAAAGTTACAAAATTTTTCATGAATAATCAGGGAACACCTTTGAAACATCTTAGACACTTGTTTTATGAGATAAAAAACTGTAAATAAATTGACAGTTGTACTTCAAATTTGAAGTTCAAAACTAAAGATATATTGCTTTAAGTGCCAATATGGAGCATACTCATATATTGGGTCCAAAATACCATATTTGCTTGCGAAAGCTGTTACTTTTAAAATAAAAAAGTCAATGATTGAGACCCATAATAAAGATCCATAATTTTACCTGTCATTGCTCCATATATGCCAATATGCCTCAATGCATATGCCAATCCACTCACACCAGCAGCAGGTTCAAATATACTTGCGTAGAATGCACCAAAAGCACTGCCTAAAATCAATCCCAAAAATGTTACAGAAAAAGAATGTCAAGAGAATCTTGCGATAAAGTTATGTTCATTATATTCATGGAAATTCATTTTGTTGGCATTGTACATTTTTTTTAACTAGACAGCTTACATACAAAGCTTAAATATAAAATACAAAAACTTGTTTTCTACATTTCGATCCCCTAAACATGAATTAGACATTAAATAATGTTAGAACACCAATATAAAAATAATATCCTCTTTAGTACCTGCTAAAAGTCCTGTAGTACCAAATGAGACAGCTTTATCAATTATGTTGTCACCAGGGTGCTCATCAAACTCTTTCAATAATAAAGGGCCAAAGTTCTCATGATCGTTAAAGTCTGGGGGTTCATTCTCTCTTAGCCTCATATCTTTAATAATTTTATACTAAAACGAAATAAATGTAATGTTAATTTTTGGTGAACTTTTATCCTTTTTTGGCCTAAGTTGCCCAAAGGCTGACTAAGGTTGATTAATAATTTATATACATTTAGTTACACTATATCAAGCACAATTTTTGGGCCAAAACCAAGTTCATAAAAATATGAAAAAAATGTTTTTATATCTTAACCCTTTAAGTGCCGTTGGTCACTATAGTGACCATCTGGGATCAAAAATACCGCGTCTGCTTCTGGGAGCCGTA
>JAUEKX010053375.1:0-13524 GCA_031834005.1 Dendronotus venustus
GACTAAATATAAGTTTTAACGTCCGCATTCCTTTGATACACCAATAAAAATGTATATGATCAGAGTTGGATCTGGAGGGTCGGCAAACACATGTGTAGGAGAACGAAAAGACAATTATCTGTTGAGAAACACTATAAGAAATGTCTTTTTACTCTCCTTCTCGGATAACTAATCTAACCTTGAAACTACTTACAGTTTGGTGATGTGAGAAACATGTGTGAAAACCTCAGAACTACGGATCACTGAGATACGATTCTTATCCAAGTACCTAAAATATAAAATGTGTCGATTATTTCAAAGACAGAAGCTTTCGCGAGCATTGTTTCGCCATTATCGCGAAAGTTACTTCTTCGAAAATAACGACAATTCTCACATCATTCATCAAAACAAATCTACAATGGGAGAAGGTAGAAAATCAAGCGTTATGCAGTTTACGCTTGCTGTGTTCTATTAAAGAGTTGTATGTATTTGATAACCTATAAAGAAATAAAAAAAAACACGTGTCCTGATTCTGATAGCCTGAATAGCGCAATTTTAACCTACAGATTCTATATTTCTTTAGCAACCCTTTTTAAACTGGATTCAACTTGAGAAAGTTTACTTTCAAGAAAAGAAAAGAAATCAAACAAAAAAAATCTGATTACAATTCCTTTAGGCTTCCAAGTCCCTGAAACATTTCTTTAGTGAGATTTGTCAAATAATTGATTCCCAATTGTCTATAATAATAAAAAAATCCCTCGATTAGCCTGGTTTAATAAGATACTATATTTTTAATTGGTCCCCAGAGAGAATATATGATTCTTTTGGCGAAATAAAATAATATGTTTATTGTTAACGTGTTCTTATTTTCAATAGGGAATACCTTAAATGTCATATGTTATAGGGATTCCAGCATAGAAAAATATTTTTGATATTTTATAGATCTCAAAAAGTTAATCAATGAAAGTTTTTACTGTTTTCCAAAATAGCTTTTAGTTCACGAGATATTAGCCATTAAAATCCTCATTTTTACCTCTATCCACATACGATCTTCCCAAAATTACTAAACCTTTGAGACTTTGAACTATATTTCTACAAAGAAAAGCACGCAATAAAGAAACACACCATGCCGGGTTTTACGAAGACTATTTTTCCCCCTTTCTGAACCAAAGCTGTTTTGCTTTTTATGTACTTTTTTTTGTAATTTCTCAACTTGGTGCGTATCAACAAATCAGTGAGGAAGAAGCAAAAAATGGCCAACGAAGGTGTACTTGGAATTTTTATAACTTGTTATTTGAATTTTAGCTGGAATATTAGTGATTTTTTGCAGCTTAATTATGTTTATTTAACCTAAAATAATAATAATCTTTATATGTTAAAAAATAAGCAGGAATCCCTTAAAAAAAAATATTTAACAGTATACTACAACAATTAATATAAACACGCAGAAAGAATAGAATGACTTACAATTTCACAACACTACGACAATCAGCAAATGCCTTTTCCTCTATATTGTGAATTTTATTTTGATGAAGAAACCTACACATAAAAAAACTTATTATAGAATGCACATTATTATCTTGGTGACGGATATTACAGTTAGTATGAAAAAAAACAAAAGAAAAAAAACGCTAGTTTCTTCCTTTGCTTATAAACTTTTTAGCTTGTATAAATCAAAGAAACTTGCAAAATTCTTTGGATAAGCTTTTGCGAAATGACCAGTTACATTTCGAAGTTTGAAATTTTCGCTAGATTAAACTTAAATCAAATTATTAAACTTAATGTGTTGTCAATTTAATTCTATCTTGTCAGTAGTTTTAGTGACTTTTTAAAATCAGGTTTGTTTAAAAATACGCTTACATCTATTAAATAAAAATAGTTTAGATCACCAGAAAAAGGAAATTTCCAAACGATAGTAATTTTTCTGTCGAAAAACTGGTAGAATAGTAATGGCAAGGTTGTAAAGTTGTAGAGTTAATTCACATGTACAGAATGTGTTCTTAAAAAATTTTACATTTGGTCCGTAAAACGTACACTTCAGAAACTGACACAAGTCCATTCATGGAACCAGTGTTTAGTATTTGAATATGATTTCTGTGAAGAGTTCTAAAGGAAAGAAATATAGAAGCCATTAGAGGTAACAGTAGAAAATTCAAAGAACAGTCTCTATTCTATTTACCGTAATGCTTCGAATAAACTTCGAAAAATTTAATAAACGCCCCGGGCGTTTATCCGAAGCGATACGGCACATGGACAATTTCATATATAATATTAATTTCTACAGTATACGAAATGAAAATTGCAGGTGAAAAACGTGTGTTGTAACAAGAATCATTTTTAATTATAATGTAAATTGTAACAAGCATAATTTACAATCCTGCATAAAGTGAAATATTTTAAATGTTGGAAAGTTTGTTTGTTGTATAAATATCACTATGGATAATAATGAGATTATTAACAAATGTGTGCATGCTGAGTTTCCACTAAAATTTACAGTAAAAAATTCAGCTAACGAGCTATGTACACTATGTGTATATCATTGTTCTCAATTTTTGACCTATTCACCAAACAGTGATAATGCTCTCTAAAGGCATTTGTTATTAGCAATCTGCGCCATATGACTCTTGTTAGTCCATAGTGAACCAAGCTATGCAGATAAACACTTTTCTTAAAAGACACTGCAAATAGTTTGGAGGCAAACTGGTGTGCCAGGTTGAAACAAAAAAACACGACTTTCACTGCACAATCAGTTCCTTCTCAAATATACTATATACTATCTTTTGTAATATTCATAACAACAACTTTCTCATAACAAAAAGGTTCTTAAAAACCAGAGATATGAATGGTTTGAATCAATGACAAAAACTTACAGTAATTTCAATCGTTGTAGTTCTTTAAAAGAGTTTTGTGGAATGATTCGTAGAAGGTTCTCATGGAGATATCTGTAAATCCAATTAATAATTATTATAAGGCGAATCCTTAATAGGCTATGAATTTTAAAATATATTATTATCAAGTTGAAGTATATTTCAATAAATCTCTTATAAACTTTAGTTTAGTTCTTCTAGAAAATATTTATACACTCACAGTAGCTTAAGATTTGTCAATCCTTGAAACACACCTATATTAATTTCTTGAATAAGATTTGTAAACATGTATCTAAAAGTATGGAAAAGATAACCAATTGAAATTTAACATCTTCATAAAAATATTGTCATAATTTTAAAACTGAAATTATAAGAAACATACAGCCTTTCAAGCCTTTGCAATCCAATAAAGGTACCATTTTCAATGCTAGCCAATTGATTTGAGTGCAAAGAACTGAAATTAAATAATGAAACATTAACATTATAAAGATTTTAACGCTTTCAATTTTATTTATTTGTGTAATCCATAATATTATCTATTACTTTATGCTTACAGTTCTTTTAACCTTCTAAGAGATCTAAAAGCTTCTGGATGAATGGAGGCAATAAAATTCTTGTAAAGGTATCTAAAGAAAGAAGGAGATTAAAAATACATGATTATTAGTTAACTTTATGTTATATAAATATTATGTAGAAAATACAATATATATATGACTATTTTAAAATAAATAATTGTTTGCAAAGTTATACTTACATTTCTCTTAAGTATCTATACTTTCTAAATGCATTTTTTGGAATTTCGGTGATCAAATTATCATTCAAAACACTAAAACAAAGAAGCAATTTAATTATGAATAACTTAAATATGATCTTTTGCCTAATCAAAGATGATATTCTTATATTCAGTATTTATCTATAATTTAAAAATTATATATAAAATATAAAATATATTATAAAAGTGAAATTAATGCTGTGTAAAATTTTATGGAAGTCATGAAAATTAATAACAATTGAATATCACAGAAATTATTATCATTATTATTATCATTTATTTTGTAGAGAAGGTCAATACAAGTCGGCAGTGTTTAACACTGATGTGGACCTACTATAAAACATTTATAAATAAAATAAAATAAAATAGAAGAGCATAAAATAATATATCTCATAATAATCTACAACAGTAAAAACAGTTTAAGTGCAGTTGCCTAAAAATATAGAGAAAAAGAATTAGACTAGGTTAGCAATATTGCGCTTCGAGAAGTTGGTGACAAATCATAGAGATAAATATTGGGCTACAGGGAGCACGATGATACGAAGTTAGGTGGAATATATATAGTTTAAAAAATTTAAAGTGACTGCGTATAATTAATAAATGAATAAATTAAGCTAAAAACATATTAAAATTTGATATCGTGTATAAAACTATTATGATCTAAAAATATTAAAACTACGAGCTTAAAAGAATTTATGGCCAAAACCACGTGAAAAAATTAAGAATCGAGTGAGATTTACCTGTATGTGACTGAGGAAAGGGTAGTACATATATGAATGAGAAAGAGTACTTACAATGATGTAACTCGTCTTGAGACTCCTTTGGTTGGGATTGATGTCAAACCTCGTTTTGAGCAGTCAACTACCACACTTGATACACCACGTAACCAGGATGAATGGCAAGAACACTTCTTTGGACATGGAGATACAAAAACAATCAAAATAACCAAGCATGCTATTAAAAGCACATTATTACTTAGCATATCTGATTAATGATTAATAAAATTGGTTTGAAAAGCTAAAAATGAAGATGTTGAAAAAATAATCTAATAGAGAAGATATGAGAAGCATTGGTAGAATATCAAGCTTGGGTTACAGAGGTTCAAGTTTAATGCTTCTCCTCATCCAAAATGGGTGATGGCTAATAAAGTGACTTCATGTTTCTGGCCTAAAACTTTAGTTGCCTTCTGAATAATTGAATAAAACCCGAGGCAGATCAAGAGTGCACCAAACATCTCTGGAGGAGAGTAAAGAAGAAGTTATCTTTGGAAAACCTTAAGATAATTGACTTCTATCTCCCCTTCACAGATAGATTAGATTGGCAATAGGATGAATGAGTAGCCTTCTCACGATAAATGGCATCATCTTGAGTGTACCAAGCACGAATAAAAAAGGGGCTATTTGCAAACTTGAATATGAAAAAAATTAAAGAAATAAATATCTTTTTTTGGAAATAGACTATTCTATTTAATATACATACTGCACAGGGAGTGAACAAACTTTTCTAGGAGTATAAAAATTTAAAATTCCAGGGGTAGTGGCAAATTGTGCATTAATGACTTCCAGAGGTTGAGACAAGTTTAGATATGATTCCAGGGTGAGAAGATGTTTCTTTCTGTTTATTTTTTCCAGGTGACCTACTTGGTTTAAGTTTTCCAAGGGATATCGGTAACTTTATAGTTGGTAATCTTTTTGGTAATATATAAGTATGAGTATTAATCAAATTTTATTTGATGTTTTGGGGTCTAAGTCAATACAATGCAATAATGGCTTCATTTTTATTACTATCGAGTCTGTGACATTATTAGCAGATCGACAGATAGACAGACAGAAAGACAGAATGGAACATAAATCATTGTTTTTTATATATTATAATACAATAGAAAATATATTATACCATAAAAGTAAGTGACTATAACTATATATTATAATTATATACTCACTTAATAGCTATGAATATCTAATAATAATGAAAAACAATATTTTAAATATATAACAGTTTTTACTCTTACCAGTATAAATCTGATTGTAGTTAGCCACTGGTTGTTATATAAATTTTAAGTGTATCTTGTATTTGTGGTTCGTGGTTAGTTGTCATAACTCAATATATGAAACAAAAGATTTGATGATCTGAATCAGAATGACTGATGTGATGACAGTAGGATATTGTTGTTTGTTGTTTTTTCTATAAAATTCACACTACACCGCGCGTAAAAGTACTTTCTATTTCGAATTTGCCTTAAATTTGCTTTGAAATACAGGAAACCATCAATGCAACATCGAGACACATGTAAACAACATAATTAGCCTCTTTTCCTGCATGTCTGTTTCCATGCCGAAATGAAACATTTTCATACCAGACACAGGCTAGTTCTGTAGCTCTAAGTTGATTCTAAAAATTTTGTTGACAGCTGACAACCAAAGGTTTAAAGAATTGGAGTTGAAGGTTTGTATTCAATCATATCCTTTGCTTTAGTCTAAATATTGTAATTGCTATCAAGAGATAAACAAACTAGTTTTAAGTTTTTATTATACAGGTATAAGGGAGATGTACCTTATAAACAACACCCTATTTTGGCATTGATACTGGAAACAAAAGAGGAAAAGCAAACAGAATTTAGTATATTCTTTTAGTTACAGTTGGAACTTGAACTACCATAAAAACTTTTTGTTTATAGGAGCATTATGTTGTTTATAGGTCTGCCTCACTTATATAAGAAGTGATTGAATTGATTGGATTTTTTGTTATTATTTGCCTAGGCATTATTACTAACTAGATATGTCATGAATAAATGACAGCCTGATAAGCTTAACCCTACTCCTTTAAAGCATAATCTGGTACCTGATTATGTTTGCTTAACAAGGCTTACATGGAAAAATAATGTTAATGTCATTTGGGGATTGGATAAATATGTATATGCATATACTTAAATAATAAGCCTAGTTGTTAGACATTAGAATTGTAAGCATTATGATAAAAAGTAAGTTAAGCTAGCTAGCTATATATACAATTGAACTGAACAAATATATAGTTTTAAAATCAAACCATTTTTTAAGATATATTTATCTACAATGAATGATAGCAGAGCTATTGAGAATAATGATCTTGGTGCATTGACAGATGATCAACAATCTAAACTGAATTCATTTAAGGTACGTAAAGATACTTTAATTGAAAGATAACCACTTGATTGGGTAAACCACTTAATTGAGTAGTTCAAGAAACCCCATTAGGCAGTTTTTGCTTGATTTAGGGGTTGTATTAAACCTTATTTTTTTATTTGTGCACACTTTATTAAGTGGTTTTACTTTAAGTATCAAGTATATTTTTTTATAACAAATGATAACAACAATTTGAGCCAAATTACTGTTTAAACATTACGTACAAATATGTACTTTAATTTGTAGTACAGAAGCATAGGGATTTATAACTGTAGGTGTTAGTGCCAAACTTTGGTGTCTACAACAAAAGTTGTCATTACTTATAACCATAGGTGTTACCCAATCAATTGGCTTAGTACTAAATGATATGTTCATCACCTAATTGCGCAAAAACACCATGCTAAATAAATCATTTAAAAAACAAGAAAATTTGTGTTGTTTTTCTAAAACATTGGAAGTGATTACAAATGATCTTTTCTACAAATTTCTAAAGATATAACCATGTAATTGTTACATGCATATATTTATGAAATATAAAGTTAGCTATGTTTGTTTTTTTTAATTTGTACATATATATTAAATTTATTTATGTATTTATATAATGCAATTTAACTTTTTTTATTCAGATCAAAACAAGAACAACAAATGAGAAATATTTAAGACAACATCCTGAAGTTGATTGTTTAATTTCAAGCTTTGTAAGGTAATATTTATTTGTAAATAGTATTACAGAATGTTCAAAAATGGGTATTTCCGTATTTTCTCTTTGACTTAAAATCACACTATAATTGTGGAGCAATAAAACACATATCATGATTGATGAAAAGCCTCTAATGCACTTGGACTATACATTGAACCAAATTCATTATTTCTAGGAAGTTTTAGAAGAATATTTTTTCTCTTTTTGCTGATGGCACTAACCTACTACCTTAAAAAAAGTAGGAGTGCCACTTATTGAAAACTATAGCTTGGGGGTACCACCAGTTTAAAAGTTACCATGACTATTTATCTCCAATGTCCTGTTAACCATGAATTTCTATATTTTCTTTTAGTGAAGTATGCAAAAAACGTCCAAATAATGTCAGAGAATTTGCAGCAGGTAAACAATATGATACAGTATGTATCTATTAAAATAAAACCTATAGAAATTGGGAAGAAAAGATTTTTAATTGCCATAGAAAATCTTTTACTTTAGAGGCAATTTTTTATTCTCTAAAGAGTAAAGGGAATTCTAATAGCACAAAAAAGATTTGGTTTACTTATAGGTTTGTGCAGCATCCCAAGAGACCATATTGCAATTACTCCTTTGTAAAGAAAGGTTCTATTTTTATAGATACGTACTCTAATATGAAATTTCGATTTCTCGTTGTTTTCCATTTTCTTTTTACTTCAATTTGTATGATTTTCAAAAGAAAATTTTTGAATTCGTTAACTGTAAATTTATAAAATGCTTTTCCTTTTCCAGAATACTTTACCGACCCCGATTTGAAATTGAAAGTTCAAGCTTTAGTACAGAAGAAAGAATCGAGTTTAAAGGGACAATCGAGCACTTTGTAAAATAACTATATTATATTATATATACACTACATGCATACAAGTGTCTTCAAAGAGACAGTTGTATAAGTAGTTGTTTATTAGAAAGGGTTCTGGTGCAACTTTACTATGAGATGAATTGTGACAGGTCTCGTGCTATATTTTTCATTTTTATTTTAGTTTATATGTCCTACTGAACTGTTGTTCATTTTATTTCTTACGAAAGTTTGTTTGAGTTTGTTGCAAAAAAATCTTTTTCAGAATTTATTTTAGCAATTTCATCTCATTTTCTACTTCCTTTCCGCATCATTTGTTAAGTATTTGTAATTAGAAAACGCAGAAATCACAGAAATTATAGCAGCTGGATAAATTTGTTCGCTCCATTACGATTTAGTTTAACAGTCAATTTACTATTAATAAAGAAGAATGGATATTCCATTTTAATATATTATATTATCAAACGATGAAGATTTTTATTTATATTTATTTTTAATTGTGAATAAAGATTAAAGTCAACATGAAACTTAACTGTATTTCTTTCAAAGATTAAAACGATTAAAACTTTATCGTCTTAATTTATGTTAAATTCATTTATTGAGATTAAGATTTTTCATTTCACTATATAAAGGTGTCAAAGTATCTTTATAAATAGAGCTATATATTTAATACATTTCTATATTTCATCTCATATTTCTAGAGATTCTAGCTTCGTTGTTGTTGCAACGGTTTCATGCTGTAAATATTTTGATGAAATTTCGAAATCTTTCAAAAATGAAGAAATTTACTAGCCGTAATTTTAGTATACTTGCCGAAACTCTCTAAATCCATAGTTAGAACATGACTTTACAGTCTAAAAACAAACCATTGAGGAGACTTAAAAATCAGTTTGCCATTAAAAATGTCATACGTACCAATCGTACCAAATATTGTTAAATGTCCCAACAATTTTAAGAAGTGCAAATTATAACACGATTTCTAATGAATGAAACTAATTTCTTTTATTATATAGACATATGATAATCAAATATTATGATTTAGGATGAGCGGAGAATTTCGTGATTTAGTTGTTTAATTTGATGACATCTTTAAGACGGAAATAGATTATTATAAGACCATATGAAAAGAAGGTCAAATAAGAATTATAACTTTAATGTACAGTGTTTCAATAACATTTTAGAAACAGAGTAATTTTGACTAGTAGAGTAATTGGAACTTTCATCCATACATAAATAGTTATCACTCAAATATTCACTCACGTGAACTAGCCAGTACACGACGTTGTTTCAACGTTCATACCATGTCGTTCTGATGACCTATTCTGGTCTATCTTTTGATAGTGCAATTCTTTCTTCGCACAATTTTCTCCACACACCAAAAGTTGGTACATCTAAAGTAGATCAACTTTTTCTTTGACTGTTACTGTTAATCTCAAGAGTGGAGAGAGTATCATTAAGAATCTCCAAAAATGGGGTATTTCCTATTTGACTTAAAAATAGTGAACACAACTATATATCTCACGCACTTGTGATGTTGATATCTTTGACGAACGCTAATGAATAAAACTTTAATCACAGGTTAGGATCTGGTCTTCCAGGTTTAAAGTGAATTTCTAGTTTATAGGTCATTTAGGGGCCTCCAATCTAGTATTTGCTGGTAAGCAAATTGTTGTCAAAATTACATTTTCAATCTCCTGTCAAAGAAATCTTTGAAAAACTGCTGTGCATTTAAAATTTCGTATAGATCTACTATAATAAGATTGGACACTTCCCAGTTAGCACACGAGGTCAGAACAATGTCTTTACAACGTTGTTTTTACGTCGCTCCAACGTCATGTGCCGGCATGGGTTCATGGGAGAGAGAGTAAGAGAGAAAGAGAGAAATTTCTGAATCTAGATAAAAGTTACAGGTTATATAACATACTATCAAAAGTTATAAAAAATGTGACTGACTTTGGCGTGGATTTTGTTGATAAAATTAAAATATAAAGCGATGTGACTTGAAAATATCTGCTTTCGGTGATTGGTAAAGATAAGATGTAGAAATGTAACGTCACCATCTTATTTAGCTTTGTCTAATTTATTCACTGCGTTAAATCTCTTAAAAGATTTGTACCACTTTCCAGCCAAAATGACACAATGATGACCAGCAAGAACCATTATGGCTTATATACTAATAAACGACTTATTCACATTGAACAAAAAAATCAGCAAAAATCCATCGAAAATTGTGATAATATATGCAGCGCGATGGTCTTATATTTATCGAATTTATTATTATTATTTATTGAATTACAAGGAAGTCTACCACACAGATATTCAACTAAAATATGATTTAAATAATATTTTTTGATAGAAAAATAATAACTAGTTTTTAAAGTATTTCTAAAGTAAAAAATAAATATATATTTAAAGCAAAGCTTGATTCTTGCATCGCCTAAAGCAATAATCAAATACACTTTTAGAGGCGGATTAGAGGGTAAACAACATCTGTGATGGAGAGTAAACGACAATTATCTTGTAGTGTTTCTCAGCAGATAATTTTCTTTCTACTCTCCTACACATGTGTTTGTTGACTTTCTGTAACATGGCGAACAAAACAGACAGTGCTCGTCTACTCTCAAACCCAATCCAACAACAACAATGGTCCACGAAAATATTGGATTCTTACAATGAAAACAATAAGCTGGTGGGCATTGCAAACGTTCCCATATCCACCTTAACCTTGGCTTATATCCGATATCTAAAGAGTCTTTAAAGGCTTTATAAACGCTTCTTGCAGCCAGCTCAACAAGGGGTACTACATCACTTCTGCCAATGATGAGTGTGATGCCGTACAGATGTTTAACTTTATGGATGATTTCTTTCTTCGAAACATCTGATGGAAGATCCTGCAGCTTTCCGTTCGTAACAACATGACAGGACCACGAGCAGATCAAAGGGTTTTCGTAGAGGTCAACATATAGCAATTTCTCTAATCTCCCTATATTGAGATTAGGGAAAGGTATTTGATTCTTACTCAGTGATAAGTTTGTCAGATTTCTTAGCTGCACGATTTCTATTGGAATATATTGCAGTAGGTTGTTATCCAAATATAGAGTTCTAAGGTTTGTACACTTAAATAATTCCTTAGGTAAACAGTTAAGGCGATTGCTACTCATATTAAGATGCTCTAGCTTGTGAAGTTGTTGTATCTCTAGAAAAAATGACGATGATAATTAATTAAATATTTTTCTAACGGAAATCTTGTGATTACAAATCTCCAGCAAGTTAACTTTTCAAAGGAATATATCTGAAATTTTCGAATTCTGCAATAATAAATTAATAATAAACTTGCAAACTAAAGTTCAACAATAATATAAAATAATCTTTGACTGCTTGCTCAAAATGATTAAAACCCTTAACAAATTTTACTAATATGAAGAAATAATATACAAAACAAACCTTTTCCGATGGATTCAATTGTATTAGAATACAAATTTAAGTTCTTTAAATTTGGTAGCTTGTATACACCAGCAGGTATTGATGTTAATATGTTCTGTTTCAAATCCAACACTTCTAACTTTACTAACAATCCAATTTCTTGAGAAGAAAGAATAATAAAAACAAAATATTTTGCTTACTTCAGATTTTACTTCTTGGGAAGAAAAACACATGCAAAATTTTGTATTTTTAAGGTAAATAGCAATGTTTCTTTTAGTCAAATAAATTATAACATGGATTTTAATTCTGAGATAAGATAACATTGAAAATTTCCAAAGAAGCAGATTTTTAGCAGAATTGTTAACATATTTTTATACCATCTGGAAGAGCATTAATCCGGTTTGAATCCAAGAGTCTGAAATTTCAAACAAAAAACAATTATAATTTGAATGCAAAATAATTTCATAATTGCCTGCAATTGCAAGCTGGCAACTTAAAATGATACAGTGAATAAACAATGTCATATACTACCTTTATATCATAATTATTAGCCTCATTGAACCTGCTACTTAGAAAACCAATTTTTTTTGTAGAAGAAGAGATAAAAGAAGATGTTTTAATAAAAAATAATAGCATCTGAGAGAAAGCAAGATACTCACATTTCTTTTAAGTTAGAGAGCTGTGAGATTCTGCATGGCTAAATTAATGAAATAAAAATATTTTAAGTTTAACTTCATTGAAAATTTAAAAATAATAAGCTTAAAAAGCAAAAGTTTAGCTGTTATCATTATGTAATTAATTGCATTTATCTCAATTAATTTAAACTCCATATCAATCTAACTTCAATGTTATTTGATAAAATGAGCCCCATTAAAACTATGTAACTTTCAGTTCAGTTTAAAGCGTATGGCCTAGTCAGAATGTCCAAATATTTCATAAGTTAAAATTTATTAGCTTAAAAATGTGTTAGCAAAATTTCAAGTCGTTCGTTAGAAAATGAAGAAAACAAAATTCACAAAAATTAATTACATGTGCTCTACAACATATAGTTCATCAACAATTTAGCAGTTTGAATGTATTGTTCTATGAATTGCACAATGGAAAAAATAGTTACTCCTAAAGCAGTAGAAAGTAGAAATTAAATTATTTCTTTTTGGTGTCAAAATGATAATCCTAAAGTTTTTTATTACACTTATTACATTATATATAATTTATTTTATGTACATGCTCTCACTCTGGGGGAATCAACACACTATAAATATAATGGTTTGATCATCTTTGATGCGTGTTGAAGCTTAAGTTGATCTAACTATCCTAAAGCATTCCAAAATGACTATTTTAGATAGTTAACATTTCCAACCTGTTTGGTGGCTACTATGTATTATCATAGCCCACACATCATATACTGTATAGGATAAAAGTAGTTTATATGCATATTTAGGGTATTTTCTTCAAGGTATATAAAAAGTGCGCTGTTTATCATGCTAACCTTTAAAAAAGGTTGTTGCCAGTTTTTTTCATTTTTCTCATTATACCTTAGCAGAAAAGATTGAACCTCCTGATCCCCTAACAACAAATCTGATGTAAAATGACAAAAGTTATTAATTTATTAAATTATTGAGCACAGCTAGTCAAAGCTTTACAGAGGAGAAAAATTTCCACAAAAATAATTGCATTCTATGTAAAAATGTTCTCCTCCACAGAATTTTGACTAGGTCAATAAGTATCTCTCTGAAAATGGAGGTAACAAATACAGAAACTATTTACTATATTATATATCATACCTATAACTT
>JAUEKX010053486.1:0-10141 GCA_031834005.1 Dendronotus venustus
GTATCGTGGCAGCGTCATTAGTGGACCTGTTCTTTATGTATCCAAATTGATATGGTGTAATAAGGTTATAAATGCTTTTCAAGATAGTCCATGAGCTGAGTATGAATTGCACGTTCAAGTATTTTAGACAAAACTGACAGAACAGAGATAGGTCTGTAGTTTGAAGGCTCCGACGGTGAACCTTGTTTGTAAATTGGATTAACTCTTGCGATCTTCCAATTTTGTGGATATTAGTAACAAAGGTAGGATACATATTATTTATTAATTCATTTTGGGTCAAAAGCCTGTAGAACAAACACACATCAAATTTGCTAATATTACCTCGTTACAGGGGTAAAAACCTCCCTGAAAAGAGAAAATCATTTTATTTTCAAATTTTAGGAATTTCCTGAAGGATTGGAAACAACGCTAAAATAATTACTAATAAAGTTACTTCGTGCTTTTTTACTAGTTGCTTCTTCTTTCTCTTGCTGTTTATCACCTTTTTCAAATCTTAGCGCTTTAAGCACTTTTTGTCTTCTTGCCTTTTCTTGATTTACAGTCGAGAGCTATAGCCCGCTAGCTTTTTTTTTGTTGATTATTGATCTCATTGCATCCTGTTAGAATAAAAATACCCGGCATCGTATTCAGTTTCAGAAAAATAAGTATAGTCGACTTCATGCGAATGTTAAAGTGGCCAACAACATCATATGCTCCAAATTCTAGCACAAGTAGAGACTGAATTTTGTCTTTGGAGTTTTTTCCAAAATGGTGCTGTTAGAATATTCATTTGAATTCTGCATCTTTCCTTGTAAACATTTACTAAGTTCAGAATCCCTAGCAAGCTTTTCATAAATTTGTCTGACTTTAAAAATAATATAAAGTGAAAGTGCTACTTTTGGCTGGTATTAGAAATTATCCGCATTGTACTTGCACAAACTGTAAGAATCTGTAGGACAGTGTAGATATTGTAAACTATTTAACTTGGATGATGAAACATGGAAAAGTTACCCTAGAAAGAAACTTGTAAGCGATCATCCACGTCCACCAAGGCCTTTCTCTTTTTTCTGATAGTGACCAACACATTAAATTTTGCGCACTTCTAATCCATTATAAATTTCTTTAACAGTGGTGTAACATTTGATGTCACCATCATCCAAGAAATTAAGATAACAAATCGTGTTTTGAAATTCATTGCTCAAATACACGCTTAGCTCCTTCCTACTCCTGCAGTACCTTTATAGTTGTAGTATTTATGTGAATATTGCGAATAATTTATTACGAATATTATCACATTTACTTAGCATGAGCATTTTGTACTACCTTTTCAAATCCTTCTTTAGAAAACAGCCTTTACATGCACGTCTCATTGATTCAATCTATAATTTCCCCGGTGTCAATTGAGCCTAACCCTAACAAATGCCTATCTGTCATTTGTCTATCTGTCTATCTACCATCACTTTCAGACGATGTTAACAATTCGGGAATATGAAGCAGCAGAACAATTGGTATCAATCTTATGAAAATATTTTCTTTAAATTATCGTATGGACAGTACATCCAACTTCTCGTCAACTGCCTCTCTTTCGGTTGATCTAATATTTACACGTGTATTGATGTTTAATAATGACATAGAAAAGTGTTTTTTTTATTGACAAGATTTATTATTGCTTTTTAAGGATATTACGATCTTGCTGACTGTTTGAACAATTTTTGGTGGAACAACCATTTTCTACTTTTCACCAACAGTGTGTAAGAAGATTGGAGCTTATGCACAATATCCGTTGGCTTCTTTTGGTTTAGCGTATCTTCGTTTCCTGTCCCGCTATACTCTTTATCTTTTAGTGGTGGATATGGATAATAGGATTTGATATGAAGTACTGTCAAAAGGTCCCGCATTCGTGTATCAAGGATTTGTTGCTTTGGCTTTTACATGTAATGTAAATATGTCTTAATACCAGGGTGTTAAGTTAAATGGATAAATCCTGATACAAGATAGACCGACCATTTTGATAAATCAGTGCAATTTATTGAAAACATGAGCAGTAACCGAAACGATTATTAAAATGTCGGCTTATCTCTTTGTTCTCGAGATCTCTCAATCTCAAATTAAAGTTTTTTATTGATTTATCCGTCTTCCTCTATATTTATGCGGAAGCGATCATTGATAAACCGTTTACCGTAAATTTGGAACGGAAAAATAATTCCACTGCTTTAATTACTACAATTATTGTGAGTTTAGTCGCACTAATTGGACGGTAAGGTAGGTAATTTACATTTAGTGGTATTGCCAATGAGTCATCACACGATCGATCGATCTGTGTTAAAATGTTATGGAGAGGTTTTGGGGTCAGAAACCTTCTGATATGTCCTTTCAGTTCTAAGTAGAGAAAAATGCGCTTTAATGCCTTCCTATTGATTAATTGATGATCAATGCAAAAAAGTCTTTTTTAATCGAAAAAAAGTGTTTTCATTAGATATGTTCAGAAAATAAAGAATATGACAATAATGTAGAGGAAGTACCATTGTTATCATAAGAATTAGTAATTATAACGAAAAAAAAAGTTGTTTTTTAAAGTTTTACAGATATTCTGTATGGTAATGAAACAAAACTAGTTCCAAAACAAACAAAAGCTTTATTGTTAAATGTGACAGAAGTGCAAACCACAAAAACCAAATAATGGTCATGATAATTATATTGAAGGAGCACGTAGCTAAATCATTTACTTATTCTTTCTATATCTTTTTCGTTGCCAATTGTTAGACAAACCCCCTGACAAAAATGGTTGAAATGCAATAAAATGATTTCAACCATTCAATGTTGTGTTGTGTATTTCAAAATAAATACACCCAACCATGAGATTCATACTCTGTAGATAAAAATAACAATCTAGATGGTGTAATTGTTGTATTGTTTGACGGAAAATACAAACTAAAGATAACTACATTTTAGGAGTTTAAGTATTTTTGGATTACAGTAATTTAAATGAGATGAACATTTATTTATGCCCAGATGTTGACATAGCTCTGAAACGACTTTTTAATTCGGTTTTAAAAATCACTTTAAACACATTATGACTTGCAATTTGAAGCATGTATAATACAAGATATCGATATTGCTTCATATTCACGAATCTATTTTGAGCCTAATAATCAGAAATTAAGTAACAGGTATTAAACCATTTGCGAAGCAAAAGAGGAATACAAAATTTACATTCTCATTAGATGCAGTTGAATGCCCTTTGCTTATTAAATAACCGAAATTTAATAAAAAGAGAATTCATAAAATTATTTCTAATTAGAAACTTTAGAGGTTTCGATAAATTTTGAATTAAGTCATATTTGCACTCACAAGACATATACAATAGTAAAATGAAAAAGAAATTCTACGTAGTTTATGTTTGTTCGCCTTTCCACAAAAAAGCAAGTCTATCTACTCAAGCAGTGTGAAACAAACAGGAACGAGAAAAAAATGTGAAACAATAAAAATAAAAATCAATAAAATATATTATGGTGTGTGTTACTTATCCTTTTTTGTGATAACATCTCAAGAAAATTAGGGAGCAAACTCAATTAGCTATAACATTTTAAATCGAGTCATTAGGGATGCATTTATGACAAAGCGTTTCCTGTAAAACGTTAATTTGTTGGTAGCCAATATCCGGTATTATGTAAAACCTCAACGTACATCTGGTTTTGCTTTCACAATTTTCCTTTCCGTTTGCAAAATCGGATGATATTTAGAAGAAATCAGTGCTTTTTAAAATGATTTTTATCATACTGAAACACAAAGAATTAGGGAAACTGTTTCAGTTTTTAATTACCCGTCGTTAAAGAAGAATTATCGCATGGCAACGCTTCTTTGTCTTTTGCTCGGCAACGGATATAGGAACTCATAAACTTTCAATAAACGATGAAAAAGAAAAATCACGAGAGGAAGATCAAAAATAGAAATTAAAAAAAGATAATAAAAAGATAAGTATGTAAATGGATACACCCATAATTCATGGACATTTCTTCACCATACATTTTTCTACAAAACAAAGACAAATAGACGTGTGTTTCCTCTCACTAATTTTTCTTTCTTTTCATTTTTTCATCCCTTAATTTCCCTTGGCCAAGCGAGAGGAAATCTCTACTGGAAATGAAGGTTTGCTGGAAAAAAAGCCTTTTTTAACAACGAATTATAATACGGGTAGTAAACACGGATATTGATATATGTTGTCATTGAAGATCGTGAAAGAACATTGATATAATGTAATTCAAACATCCTCAACAAAATCAAAACCCCTTAGTAATGAATCAAAGATACTTCATTTTTTCTATGAAAAGGTTTCAATGTGGAATAATAAAGCGGTATTGTTAATTTTGAAAACAGTAATTAAACAAAAGCCAACAAAAGCATAACCAGAATTTCTTTCATGCAAATCCTTAGAAAATTTTCAAACAACTATGTTATTTGCTTAAATAAACATGAATGTTATATTAGTTTATTGCTTCTTATCTACCGATTTAATATTTGCTTACCGACCAGACCCTCTTAATCGTAAAATGCAGGCAAAACTTGTGAGATCTTATAGTAGATGGTGGAATCTAATATAGGTCTTATTTTTTATCAAATACTATTAGCACCATATTTTTACAGATCACCAAGCTAAAGCATTGGTCACACACTGTATCTATCAGCTAGGTTCTACAATGAGTGTTTTAAAAAAAATACGGGAGTGGAATTACATATACCTCCCTCTATGCCAATACTATTTGTTTTGAAACTCATTTACAGTATATTGTTAATCTTATCATGGCAAAACTCTTCACACATTATATTCCAAAAGTGACTTACATACACGTGTGCAATAAACACTTCCTTCACAACATGAACTGTGCTTTGCTTGATAGAATTAGAAGTTGTTTACTTTCTCAGAAGAATGTAAGAGTCCAAATCTACAATTAAGCTTGTTAAAGCTGTCCAAATTATTTGCACGCATTTTTGGCTTACTTCGGCACTTTACCTGAGCCTACGGTTCCTTTCAGAATAAAAGTAATCTATAAAAATTGGTTTGTTGCAAACCGTTGAGTTGCCGCTGTGCTTTTGGGTCGGATTAATTCTCGATATGATGCAGCGAGTGTATTCACGTCAATGTCAAATTAAAAAATTTAAATTAGATAATCGATCAAATTCCTGTTTACATATTAATCCTGTAATTCTAAAATTGATTATAATTACCGTAACAGCTAAACTCCAGATATTATTTAAAACTTTAAAAGTAGAAACTTTATACATAATACTATAAATTCATATGAGAAGATATTTGAGGTAAAAACATTAATAAGAAATAATAGATATCGAATCGTAGAGATTATTATTGGTAATTTTGAGAATGATCAAAATGTATTTCGCTCTCTTGACTTCTTTTTTAGTCAAGTTCTTTTAATTCAGGACAGTAAAATTTAGAGGAGCTGTGAAAATTACACTATTGTAATCTTGATATTAATTATTTGTAAATATAAACGATCAAACTAAGACAAAACAATCAAACAAAATCAAAAAATAAACTAAAATATTGTTAAATAATATTATTAATAAATGTTGTTAAATATTGAACCTGAATAATATTATTAGGATGCTTAATTCCAAATATTTCCTATTGATCTGTTAGTGCAAATCGTTTTTTAAAAATTCTTTGAAATATCTTTTTACGGGACAGCCGCGGTGGCTAAAGGCTTGTTCGTATACATGCGTCAAGAATTAAGAACGATCCTATCGGATTTAAATTAATCCTGAAGTCTTTTGTCAAATATTATATTCGTTTTGGACCAATTTGGAGCGTTATGGATCTCTAAATATGGCCAATATGCGCTTGCAGGGATATTATTTGATTCAAGCATATCCGATACAGGCCAACTTCATCCGCTTTATATTTCCCAAAAGTTAAAAGGAGAAAAGTTTCTGCATTGATCCGTCTTAATCAGGTGATTATTATTTTGTTCAGAATTATAAGGAAATAACAAGAAAAGAAGTTACTATATTGATGTCAATCTTCCATTTTCTTTGTTTTATATATTTTAATTCAAATAAAAAGGTCGCGCACAACGCTACAATTTTATGTTGAAAGGAAAGGTTTTTTTTTTTTTTTTTTTTTTTTTCTACGTCAAACGACCATTACTTACTACTTCCGTTCTGTTAGGATGGTATGCCAGAAAACAATGGATTTTATATGTTCTGTATTAACCAGATTTACCTTCATCGAGAACATGTAAATTATTAAAACAATAGTAAAAAGGTGAAACTAATATTCCACCAATTGCTGTGGTACTTCTTTACCGACAACTTCTGTCCGAGAATATTACTCGTTCTTAAAAAAGGTTATAATTCAGACAAAATATTAGTTTCTTATTTCTTTTTCATTAAAAAAAGCATTCAGCTAAAAAAAAGTCTTTTGGCAGTACAAACGACAATACAAAATTCATGTTTAAGAGAATTACTCCTAATCACTTCTTAACTAAGTGTTGGTTCTTCATTATATATCATATACTTTAGTTTCTTGCAATAAGTAAGTAAGTAAGTAATCAACTTCTCAAATATTATAAAATTCTCAGCCTTCATATTTCCCCATCCTCATTCCCGTATCTTTTGCCACAACAACCATTAGTATGTAATTTGCAGAATGGGTTGTTTGACAAACACACTGCTGTAGAATACCGTTCGTCAAAGCACAGTTGATATCAACGATACGAATAGTATAAGATACTACTACCAGGCCGGCACACGACGTCAGAACAACGTTATTTGAATGTTTCAAAACAACTTTATAACAACTCGTTCTGACATCTTGTGTTCCCTTGGGAACTAACATACTCAATAGCTTTTTAATGATAAGTGATACGTAAGGGTTTAGGTTAAGTTAGGATCGAGATCTATGCATCAGTAAAATAATGCGTTACCATATAAATCTTCCTTTACAAAGTAACCTAGGAAACATGTTATCATTTTATGCCAAGAACCAAAACTATTAGCTAAAATGTGGTGGAAAGGTTAAGTACATTTACACTAATGAGACGAACACCACAAAAGATTGCAAAGGAACGAAGTTAAATTTTTGTTGATAGCGACACCAAAAACAGACACCGAAAATGAGTTGGTTGTTGGCATCAAATAGATCAATTAGTCATTTCGCATAAACAAAACACAAAGAATACACTGCACGCTTTTTAGTATCAGCATTTACTTTTAATGAAAAAAAATCTGCAAATCATGGTTACTCATTTGGCAAAACTTTTAATAATTCAAAATCCCATTGAATAGTCATTAAACTGAAATTAACAAGGAAGCTGTTTTAAGTGAAATTAATTGTTATAAAACTCGATTACAAAAAAACTACGCTAATTCCACAAATAAGAGAAAGTTTGTTATTTTTTGTGACACAGTTATAAAATGCGATGACATCTGTTTCCTCTTAATAATAAAACGTACGTGATGTAGCTACACGTTCAGATTTTCATTTTCATTTATTTTCCCCTTTTGTTTCGTCAGAATCCAAAACGGATGAACCAATCAGATAATAAAACAAGAATATTCAATTAGCTTCTTTAATTTCCTTTTGT
This sequence comes from Dendronotus venustus, assembly GCA_031834005.1. Classification (NCBI taxonomy): domain Eukaryota; kingdom Metazoa; phylum Mollusca; class Gastropoda; order Nudibranchia; family Dendronotidae; genus Dendronotus; species Dendronotus venustus. The sequence continues at coordinate 7,584 of JAUEKX010053486.1, forward strand.
GGAACAAATTTCTTGGCAAAGAGATTTTCAGTCGATGGATTTTGGTGATTAGATTCTTTCTACTTAGGTAATATTTTTGTCACGTTACTTCGCTGCCAGATGGCAGATTGTTGGGATGTTTAAAATTTGAAAAATTCTGTTAAAATTGATATATTAGTCTTCTCGATCGACAGTCAAATCTGGAGAAAATTTCAAACCTTCGATCATGAGAGATAGCAAAGTGTCCCATAGGTCTGGAGGAAATAGTTCGATATAGAGACATCATTCAGGGATCATATTGGGTACCCAAGTTGTCGAAAGTCGACTATAATTTAAATATAACTAAACGTGATCTAAATAATTCGTTCGGGATAAAATTTCAAATACACAACTCTCCATAATTTGATGGAACAACTTCCTTAAAGAACTTCCGATCAAAGGTATTTTTTTCTGGAAATAAAATCCATCAAAATAACCTTGAATACTTTAAAAATAGGTTAGAATGATAAACATTTTAGCATTTGAAATTAAACCAAAGAAGTGTTATTTGGCCAATTTTACAAAAACCTTTCCAAAAAGCATTGACAAAGCAATATTCATTTTATGTACTAGTTCATTATGTAATGATGTTACATTCGAGCGACTATTACGATTAGTTTATTGCTCGTTTGAAATTCTTAACGTTTGCGTAAAATCTTGAGATGATTGAAATGTGTTTTTCTAACAACCTGTTATATGCTTAAAACAAATAAGTACTGCATCGTACCGCTATGTTAAAAATGATACACAACAATTAAAATTATTTATTTCTCCACTCAACAACATTTATCTTAGAAAAAGCCCTGACCTTTGACCCTGAACTCTGTGAAGGTATTTACGGAGAGCATCTAATCATATCAATCCTTTTGGTTCTTGTATTATTGACAACCTCATAAGACTTCGATGCTAAATATCTACGAAGAAGCATTACTACTTTTGAATTTTTAAATTAATTGTGATCACTTCAAATATACACTTAATTATGCATTTTTCTTTGAATGAGAAAAATTGCTGTAATTAAAGTAGATTGCAAATTAATGTATTGCGAAATTAAAAGGAGGCGTAACATGATTAGTTGGTTCAAAACGTCCTAAATTGAAACGAATTCATGTTAGAACCGAAGTACTTGCTTATTGCCTCTAAATGAAATCGATAATCGAGTTTGATTAGCAAACGAGCGTACTTTAGATGAGTCACACGATCAAAATACTTACTGCATACGCGCACATGATTGTGTAGTGTCGAAATATCGGAAATGTAAGGGCAAGAAATGCATTCATCATACTTGTTCAGCGGTCACCGTTAATCATCCATTCTCGACATTAACGAAACCATTTAATACACAATGATCATTATTAAAATTGTCAATCAAAAAGCGAAATTCGCGATTCATGACTTATGCGGATTTACGTGATTTGTGATTTCTTTTAATGAGTTCTCGTTTAGTGCTTAATGAGTTAATTAGTAGATTTTAAATGCCAATAAAATCAATCCAATGGTTAGATACTTTGAATTGCCAAAAGTATTATAGTTACTGTGTTTAAGGGGGTACAAATCTTTCTTTTTGCGTTGGTTGGGAATTCCTTATTTTCTCATTTAAAAGGCATAATTAGTTTTTAAATGCATTATTTAAAAAAAGAATTTTTGCATTTTGTACATAATGATTTGTATATTGCTCAATCTCACTGTATTATCGAATGGATTTCCAATTCTTTTATGGTATTTTTGTTATTTTGGCTGATATACAAAATACAATTTGAAATGCGACTATTTTGGTTAGAATGCTGTATGAAAATTCAAACCTCGAAAAATTTCGTATTCAAATCCTTTTGGATTCCAGTATTCAGAATACAGTAGAAACTTCAATTTTCTTTTAAATCGCATCAACATCAGCTTTAATTATATTGGGTAAGTAGTTTTTTTATTATAGATTTATAGTAGATTTGACTATCGTTGAAAAGTAAACCTCTATTTCTATACTTGTAAATCAATCCTAGTTTGCGTTAATGTTTGTCGAGGGTGTCAATTGGTTGTTACATTCTCTCATAACCACAAAATCTGGTTTGGTTTAATACGCGATATAATATGCTGCCAACATGTATTTTCTTATCTCACTCATCTACAATCTTTTATTACCGTGTAATCGGTTTTTACCGGACTACCTTATTACCGTGTTAAATTCCGATTACAAGAGCGGATATGCCAATAAGATGTAAAAAAAAGTATGAACTTTGTAAATTCCTCAACATATCAAAAAAGACACTTCAATTTATGCCATGAAGATAAATAACTACTTTCTTCTAATAAGGCAATTTTATAACAAACCTTACGCTCAAGTAGAGATTTTGCTTGAGTGTGAAAGCTTTTTTTCAAAAAAAAGACGTGACGTCACAACAAAGCTTGACATATAGTCAGCAAAAAATAAGGAAAATGCACGATAATATGATACACAACAACTCCCTTTTTTAGGCCTTTTTTATAAATATTCTTCGCTTTGAAAAACCACGAAAATTCCTTGCAAAATATGATTGGTGAAAGAA
>JAUEKX010053597.1:0-12071 GCA_031834005.1 Dendronotus venustus
CGTTTATAAATTTTGGGTCTGTGTTAAATTTAATTCAATTAAGCTGTTCATAATAAAGGAATAAAGACTTTTTAAAAATAATTTATTATTAAATGTTACAAGAGAAAAAACTCGATGTATATAGAACTTGAAGTTTCGTGTATTTCAAAGTAATTTAAAAATTGATATTTTGAAGAAAGAAGAAGAGCCAAATCAATTATCTTGAGATTTAGCTCCCTTTTTACTCTCCTCCAGTGAGGTTTGACGCACTTTGAATCCACCTCTGCACTCAACAACAAACAACCTGAATCTTTATAAAAGTACAACCCACATGATCTCATTAACAAATTTGGAACTTGCTCGTTTATTTTGATGATCTGCAGGAATTCTTGCAACCTTCATACCATACTTCTTACATGCTACGATACAATGAGTAATTTAAAGGTCTGAGGACTAAGTTGGATTTAGGTAGAGGAGATTAAAATGAGCACCACTCAATGTACTAAGATAATTTTTTTTTCGAAAATTGGAATTTTAAGCTGGCGTCGGTTTTTCTTTGAAGTGGCTCGCACATCTATTTTTTCATTCGATTTTGTTAATTTTGTTTTTGTTTTCTTTAGACTTGTTGCCAAGACAACAAGTTTTTTTAGAATATAAATATAGAGAGATAGAAAGTAAGAGTTTGTTCTTCTATATCTTGCATTTACCATGTTGTCACTTTATGTTTTGTTTTGAATTGTTCAGAGTCTTGTACTGCTATGACAATTGTTTCTTTCCATTTGCAGATGATTGCGAGATTGTTTTTGTTTTGCCTGTATTGGTGGCTACTATTCCTTGAATTCAAATTGTATTTTGGATTTATGATTTTTTTTTTTTTAGTTTATGTTTTCTTGACCATTCTCGCATTTCAAAATGAAAAGAATTCGTGATTCCTCGTAGGGGGACTTCGAGTAAAAGCGCGATATTAAAGATTTACGAGCGGAAGTTATTTTGATTTCCTCTCGTGTGGTCCTGGAAAACAAAGTTAAAAAAGATCCATGGAAAAGTCATGAAATCTTATTAGGATTGCATTTGAATTTAGCGAGATATTTTTCGACTAATTCGCGAAATTTTCTGAGTATTTAAGTGTTCATCTTTTAAGTGTATTCAGGAGCCTTAAGTAACTCCAGCAGGCACACATCGTCAAAGCGACATCTTTTCGAATTTTTAGCATCGTGACAACGTCCAAATGACGTTGTTATGATGTCGTGTGGTGGATGGCAATAGAGTGTTAAATCTCTAAAAAATGTTTAAGTAACTCATAAATTATTATCACAGCTAATCTTGCTTGTGAAGCGGCCTTCAATCTACTGTTTTTTACGCTAAGCCATATCGAGACCATGTAAAGTTCTCATAGTGAAGTCTCTTAAACGCGTTTGGGAAACGAGGAATCGAGACAAAAAATGTGTCTCTTTTATTCAAACGGGACTTTTGAACTAAAAGAAGGGGTAGATTCGAATTGGCACTTGTACCAAATGTAAAGCAAGAAAGAAAAGTCAAAACTTAAGTGGAGTTGCACGTTTTAAAAACCACATTCGTAATTGCATTCTTAACTTTGTTATTTTTATTCTAGTAGAACACGTTAAAGCACGAAGCTTGAAAGAAAGGAATAGAAAGGACATACCAAAACCGTCATTTACATCACTATTTACCCAGAACGAGACGGGTATTTCCTTCCTCTCAACAGCCGGAAGTACAATCTTCAGGATGTCATGGTCACATCGTTTTTGAAATTTGACTTCTCGGTTATATCAACACAGACATGCAGATATTTCGTTTTAGATCCGTTGTCAAGATCGTTGCTATCGGTGTTTTAGTCGCGCTTTCAGGTTGTGCGGCGGCTGATTCTAAGTGTGATGTAACATCTGTCATGGTCAATTGTTCCGGGCGTGGATTGAGAGAGGTCCCCATAGCAGTTATTCCTGATGACGTCCAATATCTTTATTTGGACAATAACCAGATTGAAAATATCAAAGTGCTGCAAACCATCGCTTGGAAGAAGCTGGTGCATTTTGACCTGCGTGATAATCCTGTAGAAAATCTTCCTTACGGCGCTTTTCGCAACCAGACGGCCTTGAAAAGATTGTATGTAACGGCAAGTTGGATTCATTCACACGCTTTTGTGGAATTATGGAAATTAACGCAACTAGTAATTTCGGGTAACCGGAATCTGGTGAGTTTACCGAAAACATTGTTTCTTCCAGCATATCACCGTTACCTGAACAAGCTGGAGGTACGGAATACCGGAATTGAAACGATACCTGATGGGCTACTCAACAGATATATGTGGCTGCAGCTGTTAGATTTAAGTGGAAATCGTTTGAGAGAGTTCCCCTTACTGGCCAGCACTGTGGAAATTCTTGATCTCAGCTTCAATTACATCACACAATTACCAAAAAATTTTTCACGTTATTTACCATCTTTAAGACGCCTCGATCTAACATCGAATCAATTACGGGATTCATTCTCAGTCCGTGGTCTAACGCAACTTGACACGCTAATTTTACGCCAAAATTCGCTTTCCGTACTTGAATACGATATACCAACTAGCCTTCAGTCATTTAACCTTCGAGAACTAGACTTGAGCCACAACCCTTGGGTGAACCTGTCAACACACGAACTGACCTATTTTAACAATTTAATCTTTTTGAAACTTCAAAATGTCAGTTCTGTTTACCTCAACCTGTCACAAATCAAGCACAACCTGTACTCGCTTGATTTATCTCTTAACTGCGCGTTACGCGGTTACGAGCTACCCGACAAGGTGCGAATCAAGCACTTAAATTTCAGCCACAGTTGTCTGAAAAAGTTTGTGACCGGCCAGCAGAGTTTGTTTGGCAAAGCAGAGATCCAGTATAACAAACTTGAGCGTCTTGATTTGGTTGCCTCCATAAAAACATTAAATGCTTCCCATAACAGTATCAAAGTGGTAAATATCACATCGAACTGGACCGAGATTGATACCCTCGATGTGGGTCATAACAACATAGAACGAACCAAGGACATTCACATCGCTGGCAAAGTCTTCGTCAAAAATTTGAACTTTACCTTTAACAGGCTCGTAGCGGTTACGCCCTTTTACTCTGTTCCGCCATCGGTACGAGAGTCTGGTATTTGGAAGGTGTTTCCCATCAAATTAGACTTTTCCTTTAACCGGATCATAAACGTAAGCACCCGGGCGCTACTCGGTATACCATCCCTTGTGATGCTCAAGTTGAACAATAACAACCTATCTACTTTACCGAATGGTTTATTCGCTAACCAGTTCCATGTCAATAAATTGGACGTGAACTGCAACCGGCTGACGGGTATTTCTCGCAGTTTATTTGATGACCTACCTTACCTGAGTTATCTGTTGATTGCGAATAATTCGGTGACTGATCTTCTAGAGATGAACGTTAATCGATCAAAATATCTGAACTCTTTGGACGTATCGAACAATCCGTTTACTTCGCTGCCGACAGACTTTTTCCCGCGGATTCAATTAATGAAACGACTGCGTTTGCGGGCTACTTCTTTGCCGTGTACATGCAGCCTAATGAGTGTGCTGGAAAAAACGATACGGGGAAACAGTCGCCTGAAAATAGACGGGGATTGTCTTGATAGTTCGAAACAAAATCGTCAAAATTTGAAGCCATTATTGGAGGTTACCAAGACAAATGAATGGGTTTGTAGTAAGGATTGTATTACATTACAGTGCAACTTAAAAGACAAGTGCTCGTCTTACGATGCTCGATTACTCTTTAACTGTTCGTGCACGAACGATGTTATCAGGAGCTGGGTAAGTGAGGCGAACAAAACAAGATTCGTTAACAATAGTAAGACAATCGAATCTAATACTACGATGGGAAAGACTTTGTATACACAGCCCGTCATCGGCGGTAATCCAAATTGTCTTCCGGAACGAACGACACAAATTAATCAGAATCTAACATTCTGTGTTGACCCGTACTGCAAACGGATGTTATTTATAGAGACCATGACGACCCTGACAAACACAAATGGCTCTTGTTTTTGGGAATGCATTTCATTAGAAAACAGTACTTCAACTGAATTCCATCTACGCTGCATAAACATGCCAAAACTTGCGCAAACATTCTGTGAAATACCATCAACCGTTGTTCCGACTACTTTGCCGAAACCGGAAAGAAACGACAAAATTGAACTTTCAACGACGATTAAATTGCTCATCGGGCTTGCTGTTTCGGCCGCCGTTATTTCTGCTATCGTGTTCGTACTCTATCGGTTGAAATGTTGGAAGTCAGAGCGTCAGGTTGCCATAGATACGTACGGGTTGACCGATTTTGATTTTCTTGACGACATCAGTAGAGAAACATTTGTAGATGATAGTACATGAGATTTACGATAACGTTTACATTTGTCAGATAGTTTTCTATCGAAATTCTTATTACTTTTTATTATTTTCTAAAACAAGGGGTTTTTTAAGGGTTAGGTATTTTTGAAATGACCTTAAAGTATATAAGAAATTTTACGATATTGATTACTTCAATAGAAGAAATAATAAAGTTATGCATTAAAAACCATAGCAACCGTTTTCCCACAATGTATTACACAGTTCAAACAACTTAATTAAAAAATGCCAAAAATGTCGTTACAATGTAAAAAAATGTTTGTCTTCGTGCCAAACGGAGACTTATCTAGAGGGTCGGCAAACACACGTGAAGGAGAGTGAAAATAAATATCTTTGATTGTTTTCTCAACAGATAATTGTCTTTTTTGCTCTCCTACACGTGTGTTTGTGAGTAACTTTAATAAGAAGAAAGAACATTTTTTTTATTTCTAAACATTTCGGTACGTCTGCACCATTGCATAAAATGTAATTATAGGTAATTGCTTAATTATACTTAATTACATAAAAATAATTAATGCAAATGTTTCCTCGTTCTCCTATGAGCTTTTTGGGGAATGCGTTTATAATTGGTCCATCTAATTTTCGGTGTTTATTAGTACACTTTATTAGGTTAATTTTACAACATCTTCCATTATTCTAGTAAACATGACATGAAATGCACCGAAACGTTTGGACAAAATGAAAAATGAATGCTGTTGATTTTTTTGATCTTTGAAATTTATTATTATTTACATAATATTAAAGCGAATGTGGAAAACTTTTGTATATACGAATGAACTGTAAATTTTGACTTAAAAATTGTCACAAGTAATGAAAATACAACTAATAACATTTTATTATTTTGGGGGAAACACACCCTCGCTTTTTTAATTAGTCATTGTACTAAATTTGCACTGGCACCTATCAAGCAAGACGACTTAAGAATGAAAGGGATGAAAATCGGACTTCCACTGTTTGTGGTGCTTTGTGGAACTAAATTTTGTGAGAACTAATGGTCTTGTAACCTTAGCGACAACTGCCTCGGAATATTCAAGACAAATTAATTTCGAGGTCTTAATTTTTACACATCGAATTTTCGATAAATTTCCTATTGTTGTCATAAACAAAAAATCTATTGTTCCTTATGTACATTGATCACGCGCTGAGAGTCATTCATCGATTGTTCTCGATTATTCTTTGCGTTCGCGACATACCGTATCATAATGTAATGTCATAATAAAAAAAGCCTTTGCAAAAATTTGAAAAAAGGGTGAGCAATTACCTTGAGGTAAACTCTTACCTCAAAACAACAAAAGAAGATTCTTTAAAGCTTGTGGTAGAATGTGAAGGGAAAAACTTCTCGTAGCATTTATCTCTTGATATGCTTGTGATGGACTAAGATGCTAATAGATCATCATAATAGGAGAGAGAGAGTGGGTACTTCGTGAAAAGAGGCGGGAAGACAATTTGTGCGCATTTTCAGACATGCATGAAAAAGGAGATGCTTGTGGACATCATTTACAATACCTGGCTACGCCTCTGATGAACACGTGTTATAGGTTTCTTAAAACACGTGTTAATGCTACTAATACTAATGCAACTAGACAACAAAATGCAAACACGAAAGAACAAACAAAGCAGAATTCCTTTTGAGTGGAACAACATTTTTTTAAACACGTGTCAAATATAGTTTATTAGCCAGCAGTCCCACCCATCCATCTTCGTCATGGGTTCCTTTTCAATTTTTTACGTCTAAAATTAACCTTACAGCAAAAGTAGAGAAAAAAAAAATCATAATTTTTATAGAACTCTGAGTTTCGTGTATGAACACTCGTCAGCCATAATCATATGAAATATTTTACGACAACATAAGTACAGAGATGCATAACCCACTAGGGAGCATTATAATGTTACAATGATTACAAAAATGCGTGTAGGGACCTAATCTTTAGATTTATAGTTGGCTAATAAAAATTTATTAGTGTGACGACATTTCGAGATCAATTCACTCCGTTTGTTAAGTAGTTCGCACTTAATCGGGTAGAATAAAATTTTGGATTTCTCCTGTAAACAAAGGGCGCAGGATCGTGCATTGGCTGCGTAGCTTCTGGCGAATGATCGACCATTTCAAAGTTGGCAGAGGCGGATCTAGAATGTAGCAAATACATGCGAAGGAGAGTGAAAATAAAATCATCTTGTACTATTTCTCATTATCATCCCTGTATTTTTGTAAATAAAGTACAAAGAACAGTACGTTATTATCAGCTCATGTTTGGGAGTTGAAAGAAACTTATAATCTCTTCTCGAGATTTTCGATGCACTTTATGGATCCGTCTTTGATTGTACTAAAATTCTTCAAAACAGGACGACTCTTTTGATACTATAATAATGATACAATGATCGAACAAATACAACGGGTATAAAAATATATTAAATAAAAATAGTTCCATTTTCTTACACATGGGGCACTCACCGGGCATTTCATATTATAATTATCGCGAATTAGTTCTTTTCCGCTTTAAAACGTCAAAGAAAAGAAAAAACTGTTCACTGTTGTAGTATTCAAATTTGAGCACTTTGAAAAAAATCGATCAATTTCAAACCTACCTCTAAATCAAGCAATTACTATCACTATCTCAGTTGAAAGGACATTGTTTGTACGTTAAAACGATATCATAACAACGTTTTCATATGTCAGCTGAGATAGAGTTGTAACGAAAAAGTTGACCATTTTTGCTAAATGAAGTTGTTTTTATGGGAATAAGGAATTCATTTTTTAAACAAATAAAAAGGTTTGTAAAGCAGACATTCTTACATGATGTTATTGTCAAAACGTAATATAATAAGCTGTTTGAGACTGTCAGAACGGACGAAATGAACGTTCGAAGGACTACATTTAGCAAAAGTAGTCCTCGGTCAAACTTTGTAAATGACTGATTTACGAAAATCATTTTCAAGAAATATTAGATAGTCACAACATTTTAAAAACAATGTAAAACATTTGGTTCGTTATAAATTCTTACTGATGTCTTAGTATTTCCTGTGAACATTAATGATTACGTGTACTTTAATGTGAATGCTTACTAATACTAATGTAACTAAGCAACAGAATGACCGCACGAACAAAACACACAACTGACCATATAAAAATTTTAGTGGAATATATATTTTTATTTACCCATGTCCAATATAATTTACTATTTTCGCGAAAAGGTAGATAATTGTTGATGCGTTTTAAAAGTAATGTAAAATCTTACGTTGGTACTTAAATTTTCGTACTGATGTATGTTATGCTCCACTTTGTAATTCTTTTCCCAATTTTGTAAACATTTTTTGTAACAACTGCCCCACTAATTTTCGAATCGCCCTAGTTTGTAATTATTAAAGAAACATTGTTTAAAAAATTATTGACAACTGTCATTTTAGTCATTATTTTGTAATTTTTTAAACAAAAGGTAAAGCTTTTTTAATAAAATTTCACACAATGAATAATTATGACTACTGTAGAATGCTGCAATTTATCTACCATTTTTAATTCTGTAAATATCACGTGACCAAGCTCTATATCGTGGACGTTATCTTAGAAGAAAACTCTCTTGCAAAATAAACTTATTAGAGACTATAATAAAAGTTTATTTAAATAAATAACCTAATAACAAGAATAAAATAATTGAGATTGAGTTTTCTAAAATCTAAATATTACTGAATTAACCACTCACTTTCAGCATAATAGTACTGAAACGTAAACATGAAAAGAACAGAATTTGCTTAAAATATTTTCTAGAAATTTCCCACCCGCTACAAAACATCTCGGGTACCATAATCTGTAGCCTATATATTGTTTTACAAAATGTTTGTTTCTCATTTCACTTTTACTGTCAAGATTTGGATGGCTTTTACACTATGTATTATAAAAATGTTGTTTCCAAGGTTTTGTTGCTCTTTTCTTGTTCTTTTATGTATTCGATTTAATTTAATTTAAACTGAGATTTGATGAAATTTTACATCATGAATACGAATTTTTGTAAATAACACCAGAAATTAATTTATAAAACGGTAAGAATTCTTTTTCAAACAACAAAACATACATAACATACCTTTTTTTGGCCTAAATTGACTAAGAACGACACACATCAGTTTTGAAAAAAATGCGAATTTGTGCATCTTATCCATCCTTTTTGAATAGTCATTGTGCAAAATTTCTTTGAAGTTGAATAAAATTTAATTTATAGGTTAAATTTGTCTCAAAACTTGACATGGATCATTAGAAAAAATAGTGTGTGCATCTTATTCATCATTTTGGAATAATTCATGTTGCAAAATTTCACAGAAGTTAAATAACTTTTAATGCTTTGGTCCATTTTTGCTCAAGCACTCTAAAATATCTCTCATACTCATCTCTTTCAACTAGTCATGTGTGAGAAGCAGATCAGAGTGACAAAGTATTTGCTGCACACGAAGTTACTTTTTAGTTTCCTTTCCAATGGTTGTAGATTTGTATAGTTTCAACAAACATAGCGTAAAAAACTTGAGAGTGCCTGCAAATTTCCAGCATTGAAACCACATTTTCCCAAATGATTCTTCTCTTAAAGAGTTATTTACCATGCAATTTTAATTAATCTATGATGTTGTTTTTTCGTTATGTTTGAGTGTCTCTAACGGTATGGTACTTCAAGTCAAGGTACTTTATTTAATCATGTGGCTGATTATTATTGCTTGAATCTTGCCTCGACTATAGGGACGATTAATCTGCAATCGGCCCTCCCTGTTGTACTCGACCTTCTCAGTTGTAATCGGCCCAGTTTCGTAAATCGTAAGAAATAGCTTAAAATAAAGTTTATTCTTAAAGTCTTTTGAGCCATTCAAATTTGAACACTTCGTAATGAAACTATTAATTCCAAATCTTGCCAACCCATCTCAGTCGACACAGGACATTGTTTGGACTTTAGAAAGACATTATAACAACGTTTATTTTTTACATTATATCTGTTGGCTGAGAGTTGAGTTGTAAGGAACAGTTAACTTTTTTTTGCTAAACAAAATTGTTTTTATGGAAATAGGATATTAATCTTTGTGTGAATTTTCAAGATATAAAAATTTTCTAAAGCAGACATGCTGACATGATATTATTGTCAAAGCATGATATAGTAGGCTGTTTGAGATTGTCAGAACGCACGAAATGAACGCTCGAATGATTCATTTCGCAAAGTAGTCCTCAGTTTCTCAAAATTTTGGTAAATGGCTGACACACGAAAACCATTTTCACGAAATATTAGTTGATCACAACGTTTTAAAAACAATGCAAAACCTTTGGTTCGTTTGGTTCATATGTCCATTATAATTTACTAGTCCAACAGATTCGCCCATCTCACTACGTCTTGTGTTTCTTTTCATATCTGCTACAGTTTAAACTGTATATTAGATTCCCTCTTGTTTTTTGATAGTAGGTTATAGGGCATTATAGTTTTAATAAATTTATAATAACATAATTTAATAACTTCTACAGTTTCATAGGCTTTTGCTTAGTTGAACAGTCTCTTGACTCATTACATCGTGTTTATAAGAGAAACGTTGACCCGGGTCAACTTGGCAAGGCGAGTCAACCTGCTTTTTCAACTTGCCTTATATAATCATTCCCAAGAGACTCTTCAACTAAATCCACCTAATATTTAAATTCTGCTAATTCTTATCCACAAACAACTTAGATTATCTTCTTGAATGTTTTGAAACGATCGGTAAATTGCTTGATTTTGACGAATGGGTCGAACCATGATATTTTAACCTCCTTAAAACAACAATATGAAATAGAAACAACGCAACTATTTCTTTTGTATATTTTGTCTTATAATAACAATTATACTCATTACAAAAATTATTTGGAAGAATGAGATAACATGAAATAGAAATAGAAGCATTTTCAAATCAATTATTTTGACATTCATTACAAATATAGAAAATATTACTTAGGAAAGATATTTATACCCGATGATCATTATAAATCTTAAGGACCTCTTCATCGTCAAGTGCAATATTGTATAAGCGATACTCGTCAACATTACCATCGGTTGTCCACCCATATATCGTACCAAATTCTAGCGGGAGGTCATTGTTGATACTGCCGGTTACTTTGCTGATATCAGCAAAATCACCTTGTCTCTTCCCGTTAAGATAGAGATAAGTTTTTCCTATAATTCGATTGAAGACTACTGAGTAATGCGTCCACTTACCACGGAGTTTGGAATGTGGAAAATCAGGATCGTGTTTGATGTGAATGAAAGCAAAGTTGCTCATTTCATCACGGATGCAAATCTCTGTGTGATCAGTTGAATGCACATGTCCAATATCCCAGCCTGGTGTGAATGCTGCGTCTTTGTGGGTAGAATAACAGAGGTTTCCCTGTCTGACTGCCAAAGTGGTTTTAGGGTAGGTGTAATCATTGATCTTTATCCAAGCTGTGAATGAGAAGCTCTTTGTACCGAAACTTATTATGGGATTGTTTTGGATTCTAATTGGTTCAAAGGAACTTCCATCAAAACGAAAAGAACGGGAGAATTTTCCAAGATCGGTTGTTCCGCTTGTCACTGTGCCATGCAATTCACTACCCGAATCATCAACAGCATAACCAGCAACTGCATCATCCATCTTCCAATGACCGATGAGGTGCTTCTTCAGATAATCCTGAAACGGGACAAAACCGGTTTACTCATTACAAGTATACGGTGTGTCCGCATTTATTTTATCTGGTGAACATGTTTACACAACAGATTTGTAATAATTTTTATTATTCAATATGTTCGTCGATTACAATTTTTAATTAAAAGTAGCGCTCTAGGATGACTGTTTAGAAAAGAATTCAGGAAAAACAAGGAGTTAGATAAGAACAAGGTAATAGTGCAGGAGGATAGTTAGGTCAAACATCAAAATTTTTACCTTTCCATGTTTTTTATGACATGACCTCGCAGTTGTCACCAACAGTAACACCACCACTACCACTGACAATATTTTTGTCGTCATTTTCTTGTTGTCTTTCTTACTTGATGTCAATCGCTTGAATGAAGTAGAAGATATTCATGTTGGCGATAAAACCAACATGAAAGATTCTCAACTAGGAACCAATTTATGCATCATGGCTTATTAGAATAAACATTGAAAGCATTTATTTGTTCACTCTATAAGTATTTTATGAAGATCCACAATTCTACAACCAAAAAGAAAAACCTATTAGCGATTTTTACGAATTTTAAGTAATATGAGAAATTAAATTCTGTAACAAAAAGATAAAAATGCTGATTCGCGGATATCAATATCTGTAAAATTTGCAATGAGAGCAACATCAAATTAAGCTAAGCTATTTCAACAAGGAAAAAAATTGCATCGTGGCTTAAACAAGCAAAGCTACCTCCTGGAAGGTACTTATTTAGCCTCCTCGTGGTGTCTAATTTCAAAGCAGAAACACCTGTATTCATTGCTTCTGATTCTAAAAGCTTAATTTTTTGAGAAATTGTAATGGCGAACCACATAGAAACGAAATTCTGTTTCAACTTTATGATGCATGTGAACATTTTGGATTATTAAAGATTGAAGTTCTATGGGATATACTAAAAGGGTCTAGGAAAATTCCCATCCGGCAAGCGGGGGGGGGGGGGGGGGGGGGGGGGGGGGGGGGGGGGGGGGGGGGGGGGGGGGGGGGGGGGGGGGGGGG
>JAUEKX010053818.1:0-10334 GCA_031834005.1 Dendronotus venustus
ACATAGAATGTACCAGTTCTAATTTTAGCACAGAATACCCTTCTCTCACTGAGAGACAGGCTGTTGAAGTGACGACATGGCAAAAGCAGGAAATTCTTTCGGAATTGGGGCCACCTACCCTATACAAAATCATAATGAGTTCAATTCAAGATGTCAAAAGCTGCACAAGCAATTATGAATGAAAGAAATCTGGCTAAATAGGATGACCAAATGGAATGCTATCACTACCACCATCCTCCTTGTCCTCCTCTCCCTTCTCGTCATAACATCATCATCACTAAACGGAAAACTATTTTGAAACTTTACATTACACCGATCTCCCTTTCAACCGAAAAACTGGACTTTCCTAAGTGTTTTGATGCGTTTTCAATGTGCTTGATTTTAAAACCAATCGCAAGCCTTGTTTTCATTGATATCTTGAAGTGTTCTGATGAGCATTGACTATAAATGTACTCTTGTGTAATCCCTTTATTATTCTACCTTTATGGTTGGACTGGAAAGGGAGATCGCTACCATGTATTGCGGAGGAAAAGTGTTAACTTCAAGCTCACATTATTCTTTTTAATATTTTAATTTTCACAGAATGATTCCCCTAAGGTAGGAAAGTTGTCACCTGTTTTTAGGTTTGAAATAATGGATGATGATGTGCATAGTGGATCACTGAAGCATTCACACCATCTTCAACATCACCACAACCATCACCATAACCACCATCCACATCACATCCACCATCGGCATATCTCATCTGGAGAAGATGGCGGTGAGGAGGAAGAACTGGATCCAAGGATACAGGTTAGAATTGATTACTGCTGGCTCCTGATTTTGAGAACTTTTTATTCATTTTAAAATCTCAGTGTTGATTTTTCTGACAAAAGAACTAATGGTTGATTATGATTAGGCCTAATGGTTTCTCACATTGATGCAAGAGGAATGAATATCTTTCAGACGGCTTTTGATGAAAATGGCATACTGTGAAGAGAGAGACATTATTATTGGTTATTTAAGTGAAATTATCTTTATTTTGAAGTCTAGAGACAAAATTACACTATGATTTTGTGCATGAGTGCATGTCATCATTTCATGATAATCAGACATTCAAGTTTAGTGATTATTATAAGATAACGTGTTCAGAGGATTGTGGAAATAGATAATATTTACCCCTGTTAAGATTTGTCATTGGTTATTTTATTTTATTTTTTCACTTTTAACAGGTGGAGCTTGAAAGGTTGAACAGAGCAACTGAAGAAATAAACAGATTGGAGTTAGAATTAGATGTAAGTCCTCAAAGCAGCAACATGGTATTGGTACCATGATATTTCTATGGTATCATATCCTTCTTTAACTTCTTATTTATTGCTTAAGTAACTCTTCCTACAACATTTCCTCAGAGATTCAGTACAGTCTGATACTCTTTGCTTAATAAGGTGTCTTACGATTTTTGTTGTCTCAAGTGTAACTCGAAATTACACTACAGTTATCAGAATTGAGACAATTACTGAGGAAAAACCTCACTCACTATTTCTTTTGACACAATACCCTTTTTATTTTGATTAGAAAGATATTTTTTAATCTGTTTGTAGGATGCCAGGGCATCTTTTCGGCAAGTGTTGTCTGATTCTTCCCAAAGACTGAATGGCTTGGCAAAGAAACTGGGTGCATGTGTGGATAAGGCCAGGCCTTACTATGATGCCAGGATGAAACTGAAAGAGGTAACTAGTCCACCAGGGACACTTGTCATGTTGTTAGTGTTAGGAAACTCAATTATGAAACGTACCATATTTGACACGTCTATTAAGGTCTCAGCAGGAGTAATTTTTCCAGTAAGCACCAGCCGTAGATAAAGGTGAAGTGAAATAACTTGACAGAAATGCCGTGAATTGATGTGTGTTTATTTGTTGTTGTTCTGTGAGCTTTAACAGATGAGACCTAGTAGAATTGCATTTCATCATTTTCCGCTGCAAAGTTTTTTCCAAAATGATAGACAGTTTTTTAGAGAAGTTTTGATATTTGTTTGTCAAGTTAAAAGCGTTCAATGGAATATTAGGAGAATTAACTGTTATTAATTTTCATATTACCTAGAATGGTTGAAGCGCTTTCTTCCCAGTCACAAAACCAGAAAGGCTTTGAATATGTTTTTAAAAAATCTATTTAATTTCTTTGCCTAGGCCCACCTAGAGAGCCAGAAGGCCGCCTTGAGGTTTGAGAGAGCCTGTAGCATGCATGAAGCAGCCAAGGAAATGGTCCAGTTGGCAGAGGAAGGCTACCAAAGGCGTGAGGAGGACTTGGATCCCACCTGGCAGGAGATGTTGAATCATGCCACCATGAAGGTTGGTCTCAGGGGCTGGAGGAATCATCGCACTACTGGAAGGATGTTTTCCTACCTCACTTACTTCATAACTTTCCTTCTTCACCGCATTACATTTACCTGTTGATCTGAATGGCTTGGGTTCAAATGCTAGCTTGGTCTGAAGTCCAGCCGTAGGAAAGACTCTTTATACATTTTTAAACCCAGATCTATTAACCCTTATCATGCTCATTGGTGTGAAGAAGTCTTTATTTCTTGTTGTTGTTGTTGTTGTTGTAGGCTCGATATTCAAGGATCATTTTGAGGCATTATCTCACCAGGAACACCGTTGTTGGCTAAAGGTAATAACTTTATGTGGATGTCCATGGGTCGAATCTCAGCACTGGAAAGTTTTAGGGCTCGACTTTGCTATGTGGATTCAAGTCCTATTTGGGATTAACTGCAATAAAGTGGTTATAAGATATCCTTTATTGATCCAATCTGGAAATTATACAGCGTTTGTACAATCATGTACTCTGCATTTATTCCAAGCTTTCATAAACAGCCTTTATGCCTTTGAAAGATCCTTTCTGTGTTGGAAAGGGCGTAAAACTACAAACTTTGAATCTTTTATCTCGCCAGGTTAACGATGCAGAGCGAGAGAGAATTGAGAGTGAAGACCACCACCAATCTACCACTTTCAACTTCAAGAAACGTGAGGAAGAGGTACAGAAGCTGCAGAGGGATTTAAAAAGGGCCATCACAAAATCCAGGTAAGACAACGAGAGGATTTAAGATGAAAGGAGAGACAGATAGTACAATAAAAAATGAGTTAGACACTGTGTCTCGTTTATCAGTCCTACCTACTGGAAATGACTGCAGACCAATATCTGTTTAATTGGGTTTTTAAGTAGATATAAAACAATAATACAGATGTTACTTTAGTGTTTAAAAACCACCATGGCAACTTTTACTGGAATATAATATACATGAACAATTATTGCACACTAGACAAATCTATTTTTTAGTTTGAATGTTACATGTTTTTTAAAACTAATACTAGTTCTTGAAATTTAAGAAATATAAATTCAATGTTCAGTTTAAACAAAAGAAAAAAAACTTAAGCAACAAATTGTTATTTTATTTTGTTTTCAGACCCTATTTTGAGATGAAGGCAAAGTTTAATCAAGTGATGGAGGTAAGTGCCTATGAAAATAAAATACTTAATGATACAAGATTATTTTTCTCCTTATTTGTAATGCAATTGCCATTGGAATTCAGTTTTGCAATGGTTAGAAGGCTTAGATTAAATTGTATTCCCAATTTTATAGGGCAATACCAGACAGTTGTAGATAAATTAGATTTGCTAATGATTTAGGTAGTAAAGACCTTACTTCTGTCTTACTTCTGTAATTGAATAAGCCAAGCTGAAGGCAAACCACTGAGCTGAGCCTGTACTCGATGGCATCAGTTTTTTAGGCTTATGTTATCGGATGATTTTAGATGTTGTCGGATGATTTTAAAGGTTGATATTTGTTTATCAATTTCTAAAAGTAATTCACAGCACAGTGAGTGGGCTGATCACCTGCTTGCCGTAGTTCTTAATCCGTTGTCTGTATCTCGTCCCCAGGATCATAAAAGGAATGTAAGTCGTCTGGAGGAAGACGTGGCATCCACCAAATCCCTCTACTCGGAAGCCTTACGTAATCTGGAAGCAATCAGCGACGATATTCATCGCCAGAGGCTGGAGCGGCGCCAGAAGATGCAGCTCGGCATACGAGGGCCGGGGGTCGGGGCCGAATCTCCTTCCCCTCCACCTTCCTGGGAGAAAGGTTGGTTGGACTTCCGTTTCTTGTCTATAGTTGTGCAATAAAAAGATACAAGATACAGATTGGTTTATCAGTCAAATCCGCTGTGTATGTAAAGACTCTCAGAAACTGGAATTACATTAGATACACCATGTGTTGTTAAGGAAGACATTCATTATAATATGTTCAGGCTACTGTCATTTACAACAGTTTCTATTTCCCCTCTTTTATTTTCTTTGCCTGTGAAAATACATCTTAGTATTTGAGTACTTTCATATTATTAATGTTTTTAATTTCTTTGTTAAATCTTGCATTGAAAAAGGACAATCCTTTTCCTTATCATGAATTTAACCTTATTTTTTGCTTGATAAATTAAATGTCTTGTTTTCTTCAGATATCAACATAGACGGAAGTGCATTCCCTGTTTTCGGTAGTGACGGGGAAGAGGACTCGCAAGGAACCATTAGTAAAAGCAAGAAAAGGTATGTGGAAACTTCATTCCTATTATTTTCCTTCTTTCTACTGCCCTCCACTAATTTGTATCCCATTACCAAAGCTCTAAATTGATAGACTGGTTATAATTGTTGCACTGGATGAATCCCATCTTCTTCTATATTTGTAGTTTGTACATTTCTACTAACCCCCCTTTTGAAAATGATCTTAGGATATGAGCTGCTATAGAAACAACTTTTTATTTTACGGCTGAACACGAATTCCACCAACTTACCCTAGTTTATAGTTTATTTTGTTTGTCAAGTTTATATTCAATTTACTTCACGGTAAAGAACACTTTATGGATGGATGAGGATATCCCTGGACAGTTCTAGTTTTGCTTCTTGTCTTTTTAACTTATTCTGTTATCTGTCTTATCCCTAGCACTTAACGATTTAAAATGTGTTAATGTGCTGCTTATTATTTACCGAAATATAATTCTTAATCATTAAAGAACGCTTTATCATTGCTTTTCAGGTGGAAGGACCAAGGCATTGTTGGTTATGACCTTCCCCTTTGTATTCAAACCGAGGAAGCCGGCTTGGACAACAGTAGTCTCAAATCGGATCCTCTCAATCTAGTCATTTTCAAAACAGACTCCCATCCTCACCACCTTGAAGATGGCAGCTTGAGTTTCCACCCGACATCTGCCATTCAGGCCAACGCCAAATGTGCCCGCAGCCCGAGTTATAGACAGGCCGTCGGCCACACTCACGGGGTCGACATCGATAGTGGAAGCGCTAACCCTAATGGGGAAGAGGTTATCAGTTGTGACAACATCAGCGACCCTCAGAAAAATTTGTCTTCCATGTCGCCTCAAACTCTCCGAAGAAGGGAGGCTGAGGCCATGCAGTCTAGTCTGAGTCGAGCCCAGGAGTGGGTGAACAAATCGCCTGTTCCTCAGCAGAGACGATTTATCAAATCAAAAAGTTTGATTGATGCCTCGTCCCCCAAAACAATTGTAGTAAGTTCTGTCGGTGGTACCAGCTCTAATTTCTCCCCGCCTCCCGGCACCCCACCGTCCTCGTCCTCCCCAAAGGCGGCGAGTGGCACCTCCGTAAAGCCTCCCTCCCATTCACCCGACACCTCAGCGACTTCTCAAACACCATCAGCATTATCGGTTAGATTGTCTGAACAACAGCAACAACAACATTGCCTTCCTAACAGCAACCAACAACAACAACCACAGCCACACTTTAAGTACTCGCCAGCTGCCACAACCACGACGAGTGATACTACGGCCGTTGCCATTCAAATCCAACCCCATCTCCAGTCCTTGCACGCTTCCCCGAGTCCCACCACCACCAGTACCAACCCGAGTCATCTCCTCCAGTCCAAATCTAGTCCAAGATCCGTATCTTCCACCTCGGGCCAGTCTTCGCCTCAATCTGGCTCCCCGTCGGGAAAGTCTCCCAAACTCCAAGGCTTAATCCTTCGAGTCGACGCGGCTGGAATCATCAACTCACCCCCGACCTCCACCCCACCTGTCTCGTCAGCGGCTCTAACCCACAGTCATATACCGGGTAGCACCGCGTCTCAAAATCCAAACAACCCCGTCGTCATGTCCAAACAAATCCCAGCATTAGGCGTGCTCACCCACCAACACATTGCATCGTCCAGTGGAGCTACGACCAAACCCTCCGTACCTCTCGCATCCTCATCGTCCTCATCGGCCACGTCCCCTCCGACCTACTTACTCAACACCCCGACTTCCTCTTCCTCTCTCCACGTCTTTTCCTCCTCCACGTCCCCCGGCAAGTCGTCGAGTAAGGCGACCTCTCCGTCATTGGTAGGAGGCTTCAAGCTTCCCTCGTACTCCTCCAAGACTGCCCCTCCCTCCGCCTTCCATCTCCCTTCCCCCACCCGTACGAGAATCACCGGCCTCTCCTCCATCCCACCCCCTGCCCTACGACAGGTCGTCTCCCCGACTCCCCCATCGCCGTCTGTAGATCGAGTATCGATCCTTTCGGGCCGCAGTGACTCCAGTAAGGGGGGACTGCTCCGTCCACCTTCGGACAGCTCTGACACGGAAAGCATTGCCAGTACTGGCCCCATGCTGGATGATGACCAGGTAAGAGGGCTGAACAACCGTTTGTTTCTGTAGAGGGCTTAAAAACCATTTGTTTCTGTAAAGGGCTTAAAAACCGTTTATTTCCCTCTGTCTCTCTAGTGGTCTTGTCACATAGACAGAGAGGGGTGCCTAGTAGTCAGTGCACTCACTTGTCATTCGACTTGGAACATCCCAAGTTCAAAGCCATGCTGAGGCTTTGACTCGCTGTGTGTTCAAGTCATTCTTTTGTCATACTTGATATCCCATTTCATTGCTCAGCTTGGAAAGCTTTTAAGGCTTTGTATTCAGCTCAGTAGTGTCTAGTCCAATCACAGATGGATTAGTCTACAACTTGATATCCTGTGTGTGCAATTGATAGCCTAGAATATGGATGATACGAGGGATAAACAGAAGAAAGAAAACATTTAAATTACTACTTTTTACAAGAAATTCTCTTTTGAGGATGTAGGTATTTTGTGAAATATTAGCCAAATTTGGTTGTGCCACTTGCAGATGTCTTCCTTTAGATAAGTCTTTCAATCCTTCTTTCCTTCTCGTTTACCTTTTATACCTTTCGGTGTCAGATATCTTTCAATTTTTCATATTTTTTTATATTTTTGACCTACAGGTGGAATTCCTCACGATGGATTTTAACGAGCAGAGCATCTCTTCATCTGCTCAAAATCCGACTGAAGATGGCGGGGATTTCATGGAGGACAACCAAGGCCACCTCCAGCGCGGAAACTGGTCTCGGATGAGTCTGCCACCTCGCTTAACTTATCTCGGGGGTTTTTTAGAACGAGCTCGTCACATGACTAATGCCGGGGGTGGTGGTGGTGGGGTGGTTTGTGATGACCCCGTGTGTGGTAGGAATGGGGAGGAAGGGGGGGCTAGTGATGATGATGATATGTCACCCCAGGTAGGGGATACTAGTGAAATGTTGAGAGATCTTGAAAGTGAAGAAAAGGATAATGATGGAGCAGAAGGGGAAAATAAAGAAGACGTGGTGGCCATGCCTGTAGACACAGCAGAGGTGGTCGAGTCCAACACTTGTCCTCCTTCAGGGGCTAGTGACAGTGGGGAAGTTGTCGGAGTGATAGACAACGGTGGGAATACGAGTATAGATGTTTGTATCAAACTGGAGGGAGAGGAAGTAGGAGGGCAAGTACGGGAGGAAGTGGTTGGGGAAGAAGCGAGGGATAGAGAGGCCGAGAGTAGTAGGATAGTCACTCCTGAACAGGAAGAAACCACGGAGAGTTGTGATAATGAGGACATTGAAGAAAGGGAAGAAGAGAGGGAGAATGTGAAAAAGCTTGATATAGAGGAGGGTGGTGAAATTGTTGAAAATGAAGTGGAATGTTAGGTGTTAGTGTGAAGAGAAAAAGGTTTTGAAATTGATGTAATAACCACAATCACTAGAACTCATTTATATGACAATTTTTGTCTTGTTTGTTAGGGTGCCGTTTTTTTGATGAGATAGATTGTAGTCAATATTTTTAGTTTTGGGGTGTTGTTTCTTTTCCCTTTATTATGGAATTAATGATAATTAAAATATGACAAATGGCATTTTTTATTTTCTCTTGTCATAAACTGTGATACCTAGTTTTTAAGCTTATATACAATACATTTTTATGTTTGTAAATGTGTAAAAAGATGAAGTAATTCAATCAAAATATTAGCTTTGTATATCTACTATTATGATGTAAAAACTGAGGTACGCGCTCTTTTAGCTGTAACTCTTCAGTGACTGGGAGAGATGTCCTCATGGCATTGGAGTTGTAGAGTGGACCTTTGCTTGGCCACCACATATTATGATATAGAATAGAAAATACAAGAATGTGACACTCACAAACTTCTGATGAGAATTAGCTTTATGATACCTACTCATTTATCATTTATCCACAAGAATGCATCTCTACTTAATCTGTAAATCTAAAACTCCTCATCATTGAGGTACTTTTAAATAAAACACTCTTACAATCTGTAAGCTGTTTGACCACATAGAAAGGCTGTTTAAAGAGGATTGCTGATGTCAAGATATTATTAAACTCGCTAAACCAGTCAAAAGGAACAGTACAGAAGATACGAGTACACTTGCCTTGTTTTATTGTTTTATGTTTTATCATTTTGTTCTGTCAAACAGATATTTTGTTTCTTACGATTCATTTTTCGTTTGCTTTGTCTTCAAGAATCTCAATCTATATATATATATAGTTACTAATAGTCTAGCTATCATGTCTTTTTCTGCCAGAATCTCATCCATTATACAACTGTCATTATCTCTACTTGATTCGTTATTTAGTTTAAGCAGCTGCCATTTTGTGATCTGATAATACTTCTAATAGTGATGATGGTTGTTCACTCACTGCGACTTCTTATTGACTATTATTAATTCTTTTTCTTTTTTTGTTGTTGTTGTTATATACAGGGTAGCCTATATAAACATGAAACATGTTTGCGGTTTACGAGGATGAAGTAAAATCTGATCTCATAAATCTACCATTGCAGATATTCAAAATGTTTTCAGTCACAGTACAACTTGGAGAAATTATAAAGTACAATTACCATATAGGATTGGTGCGATTTCCTCCCTGTTTCTTTCTGTTGTTCAATTGTTAGACCCGGGTCCAGTCGTGATATACTCTATACAATCTTTTTCAGCTCATACAGTTATATCTGTCCTCTTGCGCCAGTACTTCAATCCTAGCTCCCTTGAAAGGAAAAACTTCTCTGCGAACTTAGTTGAATTTTTGACTCGCGTATTTTAGGGTTTTTAAGTCTCGGATTCATAAGATATGATGGTTAAATGGAGTATGGGCCACTCTGTATATTTGTTTTTATCTTGTGCAATGCTTCATTTAATAATTTCATGTTCTAGTTTTCATGCAAATACTGTTAAAAGGAAATCACACAAGAATTTAATTTGAGGCTTTTTTTTACTGTAGTATAAAAGATTCTACTACTAAATATAAGTAAACGTTTTCAAAATTTACAAATTTTGAATGAACAGAACAGGTATTTATCTTTAAATTCTCTTTTTCTTTTTATCTATAGCTTTATCTTTTCTCTGTACATGTCTGTGTAAGACCAATTTCCATGAGGATGAAATAGATCATTTGTTCATTAGTTGTCCTGTTTAGGCAAAATCCAAGTAAGTTTAGAAATGAATTTCTTTTCTTCATGAAATCCAGGACACTTTCCAGTCCTTTTGCCCTAATTGTTTAAGTTTGTAGCATCAAAAGATCTCTGAAAACAAACAAAAATGATCACCCACAGTTTGATTAATCAAAAGTTGTTTTTTTTCCCCCATTTCTACTTCTACCAATGGGGAATCAAAACGTTTCAATTTTGTTATACTATACATTTTCCATCCTATGATTATCGTCCAATATAACAATCAAAATGCCACTAGTCGTTACATTAACTCATTACCTATACAAAGATGACCAACTCATAGTCCCAGTCTAGTCTATAAATTGAGATAGAGCTGGAAACATTGGTTGGTGTCAGTGTGTGTGGTGCCATCAATTATTCATTCACCTTTGATTGTCTGTAGGCTACGATGACATGTTGCCAACTGGTCACCTTCCAAGGAGGAGACAAGGTGTATCCGAGTGTATCACAAGCACCTAATAATGCATTGTTGTTGCTTTCATTTATGGTTTTGGGTTTTTGTTAAAGTTGATCTTTTGTTTTCTAT
>JAUEKX010054039.1:0-13512 GCA_031834005.1 Dendronotus venustus
GTACTAGTTTTTCAAATATTTTATCAATATTTGACAATAATGAGATGGGTCTATAATTACCTGCTTCTAGTGGGGAGTGGTTGTTTTTATAGATCGGTATTACTTTTACTATTTTTAGTAGATCAATAAATATACCACTTTCAAGGGAATAATTGAAAGAAGACGAAAATGAGTTGGAAACCACGCAACATTTTATGAATGTAACTTTTCATGAGGGCAAAAATTTAAAGCCTCCTCTTTTAAACGCCCTCTTCAAATAGAGGCTGCCTTAAAAATTGAAAAGTTTTGACGTATCAAAAATCTCCAGAGGAGAGTAAAAAAAGTGAAAAACCTCTTCATAAGAAAAATTATAAAAAGAAAATATTAAATGTAGGATGTTGAAAAATAACAACAAAACAAACAAAAACCAAAATGAGAAGAATACATTAAGAAGTGATAGTTATGTTAGAGCTGATGACTTATTTAATAATGACTTATTCTATTATATGCTTCTTTTAAATTTTGTTTGTGTTTGATCTAGAACAATAAAATAATTTTCATTACTCAAACGTTTGTAACCCTGTGATTTGACAAAATGTTTTTATACAGTATGTATGAAGAGGTCTTTTGAGTGATGTTCTTTTATCCTTGTAGATTGATGGTGATTAGTAAATTTATATACCACTAGCCATCTAGAGATTGAATATTTTGACCTCTATTATTTGCA
The DNA here is from genome assembly GCA_031834005.1 of Dendronotus venustus. Taxonomy (NCBI): domain Eukaryota; kingdom Metazoa; phylum Mollusca; class Gastropoda; order Nudibranchia; family Dendronotidae; genus Dendronotus; species Dendronotus venustus. Next base: position 707 of record JAUEKX010054039.1, read on the forward strand.
AAAAACATATACCGGTTGGTTGTTTTTTGTTCAAATTTTTTCAAGCACAACTACAGGGAATTGCCAAAATAAGAAATATGTTTTAGTTTTTAAAAAGTTTGTGATGCTCAATTTTAGCTTAAATCTTATATTCAGGAAAACACACCTCAGAAAAAGAAAAGAAGGAAAAGGGGCAAACGAAAGAAAAAAAATAAGGAAAATCCAACAAAAATCAGTGAACAGAAAACAATGTCTACACCTGATACTCCATTTTCAGAATATGAACAGGATTTTCAGGTAATATGATAATAATTACATATTCAAATGAATCTCATTTTTTGCTTCACAGAACAAAGTGTTCTCATTTACCTATTTAAAAAAATATTTGAGTTCGCTATTACTATTATTTACCAAATGTTTTCCAAGGAGTCTTCATTGTGAAACACATACAACCAAAACTTATTGATTAACAGGTAATCTTCGCCACTGTTATCTGTAGTAAAGTCTAACACCTAACTAGCAGGTTATGAGTCAAACGCCTTAACCACTATGATTTTTATGTCTACTAGTATACCTATATATGGTGCTGGCTGTTTTCTTTATTGATGAAAAGTTTGTTTCTTAGAAACCATTAACAAAAAGTCAAAGAAGAAAACAAAAAAAACGAAACAGAAAGTTAGAAGCAGAAAAACAAGAGAATGAAAAAAAACAAAAGGAAAGTGAAAGTATGAATGTACCAGAAAAACCAATTATCAAGCGGAGTGACATTGTTAAAGAAAATTATAGTAAAAGGGATAGGTATGATTGCTTTTAAAACCACTTTTATAGTGATTTGATTTTTATCAGTAAGCTTTCTTAATGTTTACCTTTGATGAATATATTTTATATATATGTTATTTTTTGATTTTGTATTTTTATGTTATTATATATAGTATTTAACTTGTAACTATTTTTACCTACGACCATTACTGTGCCTTGTTATGGGTTTAATTTCCTTCAAAATACAGTATATTAATGGGTATTATATTTCCTTTATCCTGATTTTTTAGTTCTAATTAAAATTTTTGTTTTTCAGTGATAATATTTTCCTTGTTGATTTGAAAGAAGATGAAGTGAATGTAAACAAAGAGATAGAGGTACATTTCTATGTTACTCTCCTTGCAGAGTTTAAAGGCTTGTTGAAGAAATTTGATGTATCAGTTATCCTAGGATATGAAGGATGGGATAGAAATAGAAGACATTTATTGAAACCTATATTGTAAGTCAACATTAAATTTATTGCCATTTAACTTGGTTCATGTTAATGTTTTTAAAGCAATGCAATTGTAACTTTTCAAGCATAAATTATCTCTGACTATTGTTCTTCTAGTGCATAATAAAAACAGAATAAGTTATGGAACAATAGGGATATCAAATTTTAAATATCAAATAGCAATCAATCAACTAAAAGTTTTTTTAAAATTCAAGATCCTTGTCCTTTAATTACTTTTTGGAAAGAAATGCTCAATCCCATTTTTTTATTGTTACAGATATATCTATAAGTGACCATTAAACTGGAAACGTTTCCAAGCGTTTCATACTCAGACTTTGACTTTTAACATGATAACAATTGTGTAAAGCAAAGTGTCTCTTATAGACAATCAATTTGCATATGATAAGTACATTCTCAAAATCTTGAATAAAAGTAAAAGGTAAAAGCAATACGTTATTTTAAAGTAAACACAAATTAAGAAGAGGGGAGACTGAATCTCTTTTATTTGTTCTGTTAATAGGGTGACAATATACAAGATGGGAATTTCACAACTTCTAATTATTAGCCCAGTCTTTTATTCACATTTTGAAGTGAAAACAAGAAACATTTCTTATGTGTAAAAAAGCATATAGTGTTATGTATATTGTCATGGTATTATATTCAATAGTATTCTTCTTTATAACATTGGTTAATTTAGTATACGTTTAAACTGTTACGACATGATAAAAAAATCTCTTGTTGCAACTTTCAAATGTAAATAAAAACTAATAATTAGAAGCTGTGCAATTTCCAGCAGCAATCTTGAAAATTCAGTACTATTTGGAAGATATTGTTATTATAAAGGAATAAAGTTAATAATTTTTTCAAGGTAGATGTTTTTTTCTCTATAAGAACAATGGATGGAGGTGATGATCTTTTTCATACGGTTATGAAAGTGCAAAGAAAGAATATCAATGTTAAACAACCATACAAATATGTAATGATTCCAAAAAATCAAAATACATCTGGACCAATATGGGAGTATCTTTATGTCGATGATGATAAAGATTGTGATCGTGTGCTTGATGTTGTTCCTAATGCTCCATATGGTATGTAAAAGTGTCAGAAGTAAATTATCAGTATTAGAATAAATACTACCAATTTGTTTGTTTTTAGTTCTTTAATGTTTTTCTTATTTTTCTATTACAGATAACACATTTTATCAAGTTGATGATTTGTTTTTGCCACCTACACCTAAACAGAACCTTCCAAGGATGGTATTTAACTCTATCAAAAATTTTTTTACTGATAAAACAGCTTATCAGAAAAGAGCAGAATGGTTGCGACGCAGGGTGGATATCTTTGAGCTATTGCTTATTCAATGTGACAATGGTGTAATTCCTTTAGAAGCAAATCCAGAAAAATGCTTGATGTTTAAAAAGTCTTTGTGTTTAGGGTTTTATTCATCCAAGATGAATGTTAATAATGAAAGCAAACTTTGGCATAAAATACCTCATGGAACTTACTGTCACAAAGTAAGTAAATTTCTAAATTTTTGCAAACCTCTATATGTATTCCTTGGTGAATTTACATTTATTAAGCAACCAAAGGAACTCATTTTTTAATTACAAGTATACTGTTAGTAAATATTTGCTTTCTATTTCTACATATTTATTCTACTTAAAATAAGTAACGTTTTTTTTTGTTTTGTTTTTTAACCTAAGGTACGATTGTATAAAAATCTGAACATTTTCATTTCATTTCATTATTTTCTTTACAGAAACTCTTTGATTCAGCCAAGTCTCATCTCGAGTCGAACATTGAGATATTGACAAACAAGAAACTATCCAATACTGCTAAAATTGATGCAATTATTTCCTCATTGCTTCATGGTCTATATTTATGGGAAATGCGGATTCATTTAAAGCATGAATTGGAGACTATGGAGATTTATTTCAAAAGCATGTCATTAGATTGCTTAGAAAAAGGCAGTGAAAAGGAAATATTCATCAAGTTACAACAAATGTTTGGTTCATTTCTAAAGTAACTAGTTTCTATAGCTCGAGTATAAGTTTCCAAATATTGAATTTCCAAATTGTTTGCTTAATTTATGACAAAGTATTAAAATATAATAACTATTTCAACATTGCAGACCAAAATTAGGAAGTCAAAATTTTGAGACTAAAAAAAAAGTTATAATTACAGTTAAATATAATATTTATTAACTGGAAGTATTTTTTATTGTTATTCTCTTGCTACTGATATCAAAACTTCTTAGTAATATTGTTGCATTGAGGAGCTTTTAAAACTTTTAAAAATTAATTATTAAAGCTTTATATTTTTTCTGTTCATCTACATTTTCTCCAAATGACGTAATATTATTAACCTGTTGATAATGTTTAATGTATTGTATTTATATTTTCCTTATTAGATATGTCATCACGGATTTACAATACCTTTTCAAATACGTTGTTGCATTTTCAAATCGTTCAACATTATGGTGTCATCATTTGACTTTGATTCACATTCTTATGAGAGGGCTATCTTGTTTTGATGTAGATATTAAATTCCCTAGAATCTTTGATACTAGAAACTGTGGCTTACTTGGTTTAATGTCAACCAGTTTCAAGTCCATAGAGTAAGTTTATATTTATAACCTATTGTGGCTTCGTATACCGCAACGTGCTATATACAAAATTACCGAAACTACAGATTATCAGGTAAAATTGGATCAATAAAAACATAACTTAACGAAAAAATTCTTATTGTTAGGTACTAAGTTTTATTATAAATATAAGTAATATATAGGTATTCTTTATCAATACTTTTCCAGAAAGCAAAAAATATATTGGGATTTTTAATACACATTATATAACCCTTTAAGTGCAGCACCGTTTATAGAAAAATGCTGTCCGATTTCAAATGGTTCTAAAATACGCTGTATTCCTCGAAACCAATCAAATTTGAAAAGAAGATTTATTCTTTTTCATATAAGCTTTTATTTTCAATTGATTCAACTTTATTCCGAGAGTAGATATAGTAGCTTTTCCAGTCTCCAAATGAGCAGGTAACTTGTCATTGACTGAAAGTTGTTTGCTTTATAGTATTCTTGCTTTATTTTTAGCAATACCTTTCAAAATTTGAAGGTTATAAATAGAGATTTGCAGGCTAATCCAATATTGCAGCTATCATTGTTGTACTTAATGGAACCAAAACATCTGATCTGTATCCTAGAGAGTGGAAGCTTTAAATTGGATTTCTTTCTTCTTGCATTAAAAGAAAAAATTACTCAGAATTGTTCATTTTTACAGGAAGAAAATGTAAGTGTAATTTTCAATCGAATAAACAAAATATAACAAAAATAAAGAGATTTTGTTGTTTATAGCACAGTTACTTGATTTGCTACATATATGTCATTGACATATAGCTAGATCACAATGTTTTGTGTTCCTTTGAAATTAAATAATTTATAATATTTTTAGTTGATCCACATGAATGGCGTTTTTAGCTTTATCATTACAAGCCTTGATGGTATGGAAAACATAGACTTGTGAGTATATAACTGTTTGTGGATATAAAAGATATATCTGTACTACTGTATATACATTTAAGCTTCTGAAATAATACTTTTAGTGAAGAATCTCTGCTTTGCTCATTCATGTCGAAAAAATATTAATTTCTTCTCAAAAGGAACCCAGCCATTAAACAAATGTTAGGGATAATTTTAAATGGTAATCATTTTGATGTGGGCGTTTTTGATGAGTGATATTTCGGAATTTTAACCAATATTAGCGTTAATTTTGATATCTCATTACCAATAAAACAATATTGAAAGATATTGACAATCTGAAACCCTAATACTGACTATCTATTTTTAGGTCTAAATTAGTTGTGGCTCACATTGATTTCATAATTGCACTAGGAAGTACCAATCGGTCAACTTTGGAAGCAATCATACTGCTCTATATAGGGGCAATTGAATCTACCATCAAATGTTTTCAGATCTTACAATCTATGGTAAATGGACAAGATGAAACTCTTGATCAATGCATCAACAAAATTTCAGAAAGAAGTGTTCTAATTTTAAGAACTTTAGAAATGTTTATTTCTCAAAACACTGGTTGGGTTTTGAAATCAGAAGATGATATTCATTTAGAGTTACAAGTAAGAATTATTTTTTGTTTGTTCGAGAAAAATCTCAGTTATAGTCTCCTGGCCAGAAGCAACATAGTATAAGGAAAAAATTTCGTACAAGGTATTTAGTATGCTATAATGAATTTTGACTCACAATAATATCATAAAATGTGTCTAATCTTCTAATCTATTATTACATTAATATTATTACATTAAATGTTAAATTCTCTATTACACAATTTCCTTTTAAGCTTTTTGATCTCATCTGCGATTTGGAGGTGTTTTCTTGTGTCCCAAACTTTAATTTTACAAAGATTTCGGAAGAAGTGCAACGTATACTTTTAACAAACACTAAAGAATTGGTAAATATATTCGTTATCTTAAATCATTCATTCAATTTCTAGATATTAATGATATCATTTGGTTTAAAAATTTTGTGGTCATGTTTATTCCCTATTTCAGTATCGGGGAAACATGGAGAAGTTTTTGAAAATCTATGGCGATCTTCACAAGTACAATGCAAGAACAAACCACGTATTTAAACAAGATTGCGAGAGGCTTCTTAAAGAGCTTTTTTCTGTATGTTGCTTTTGTTATTTGTTTCCCAAGAAACGTTATGAAGTTGTTGTTTTTCTTTTCGTACTTTCTTTACATACTTTATAAATTGAAATTTTAAGCTTTTAAAACACTAAATAAGATGGAAAAAGGAATTATGAATCCTAACCTGGTATCCCAAGAAAGAACTTAAGATATATATTTAGTGAAACAACAATTTTTGGAATTTAATATCACTGTGCCAATTAATTTTAAAGCATAATGCATAACAATGAATGACTAGTTTAATATATAGCTGCTAGATTTTAGAAACTAAAATGAGTTGCTTTCTTATTATCATAACTCGTTTTGATTTTCAGGGTAAATCTGATGCAACGGCCTTTCAAGCTGTCGTTAGATATTTACAAGATGGCGAAAGTACATTTGTTACTACTCTGACGGAAGAATGGGAGAAACTGGAGAAGGATGAAGAGAGAATCGACAACATTTTTAATTCTGCTCTTAGTAGAGAGATTATAAAGAGATTCTGTAAGTGTGTACTTATTTTTAAAATTACTTTTAATTGTCTTTTTAACCATTATTTTACTAATAAGTATGGTACATCCTATGGCCTTGCCCAACTCAATTTTTTCTTGTGTCAGCATTATTTTCTTGGTTTTTTTGTAGATAAAGAACCACCCAACAGTCTCAGAAGACTCATCCTTGCAGCTGAACAAACTCTTGATCTATATGTTCAGTTAATTATCAGTGGAGATATCACCATCAAAAAGTTAACCTACATTAATATTAACAAAGATGCTTTTCTTGAACTTGCTGAAATGTTTAAAACTGAGGATGAATCAAACATAATCAGAAAGGTTTTCGATGATCTAAAAGCTTTTCATCAACTGAAATACTCGTTGGAGAGTTTGTTGGTTTATTTGGATCACATTCACCTTGTTGAAAGATTTCGTGAGTACTATAAAAATTTCGACACAATTTTAGCATACACTAATAATACCGCGGAAAATGTTTTTTCTTTTGTAACAACATCAAATTGGAAATCTACTTATTGTGTTCATGTATTTATTGTACCAAGTAAGTCATTTATTTGTAAAGAATAAAGAAAATTGAAATACTATAGTGATTTATATCGTAATGATAAAACTATCGGTTGGTCCTTAAAGTTATATCATATATCAAAATATGAAATATTACAACGATTAATAGTTAAAAATTCTCAATCGTTGAAAATCATGCCATATTTGCAAATTCTTTTAGAGATATTGCAACTGCTATCAAGAACATTAAAAGGCACTGAGCAGCTGACATTAAACCAAATTGAAGATCACTTCCCTATTCAGAGATCAACAATTCCAGTATTTCTGGCAGCTCAAAAGCATTCAATCTATAGTTCATATCTAGTTAACTTGTTTATGCATGAAAGGTTTGGACGTAAAGTCAAGACACAAGAAGAGAAAGAATTAAATGTGATTGATCTTCTTCAACCAACTATCCAATCTCTATGGGAGTTCTTTCGGGTGCTTGTCGTAACCCAAAACATCAGTTTGAGGAGTGTGATACAAAGGTTTCATGGAAAGATGAATGGTATTGAAAAAGAACTTCGTATTGTCTTCCACTTTTTTGAAGAACTTGACTATAAAGACGTTAATTCAATATCTGAAAGAGATATTACAAACTGCAAACACAAAGTGACAAGTATCTTACAAACGGAAGAGTGTAAAGAAGTTGCGGAACAAGTTCTCCTTATTCGAGAGAAGTTTGAAATGACAGGAGACTTTTCTTCTTTGGAAAAAGTGAGGGATAAGGTAAATCCTTACAAAATGACTATGTTCTTTATATTGAGTTTGTTAACTTGATAGTTATTAAATTACTTGTGTTTATTTTAGATGAATTCAAGAAAGAGAGGAATTTTCAAAAAAGAAATTCAATTGAAAGACATTGGAGAAGATTTTGTTAGCGGTATTAGATGGATGTTTAAAGATAAAATTGAACTTTCTGATATTTATAACAGCATTTTAGCGAATAGTGATCTTATTAAATGGCTACGTAAAACCTTACATGGTGAGTTGTCTTCTTTGTTTTCACTTGTATGGTATATTGTTGACATTGATAATATTTTGCTTATTCCAAACTCCAATGATTTGTATCCTCTTTAGTAGCTCATACATACTTACTTGCCTGTTATTTCTTCTCTCCGCTCTTATAGCTAAAACTTTCTTTATTTTACCAGATGCCCATGAAATCAAGACTTCTGTTGATATGATGAAGAATGCAGCTGGAGAAAATCATCGTGATATTGAACTTGTGAAACTTTTCGAAGAAGTCTGCTCAGTGTTCATCCCAGTTTTGTTCGATCTCAAAGAAGATTTTGGCTACACTGAATTGCGACGTATTTGCGAGGCTGTCAGTGATAATATTGGAGATAGAAGAAAAGAAGTACTAAAGAATTTGGTGAGTTGAACAATTAGTATGGCTTTCTATTTTGGTTTTACATGAAAACCTAATACATGACAACTAGCCTAAGTGGAATAAATGCTTAAAATGAAAAATATTCTTTTTTATTAAAATCACTTTCCTTTCTTAATAGAGAAGCTAATTATTAAATGAATTTGTCGGCTTACTATTTCTTTAAATTTCTTTGAATTTTCAGAAAGAGGTCAGCAACAACTGTGAATGGTTTGAGAACGCATACAATGCGCAGACCTCGTTCTCTAAAGGCGCTGTTATGGAGATGAGAAATGCTAACCGCAGGGGTCTTTATACCATTGGGAATGTTGAAGAAAGAGCAGAGATATTTCTCACACAAACTGTTCAACTAGAGTTAGCCGTAACTTTCCAAATAAACAATGGAGAATCTCGGGATACACTCAAGCTTGGTGATATCGAGGAACTCCAGAGTCGTCTCATGCTTCTGGGTCATGCTTCAATAAAGAACGAGGATGAAAAAGCAGAAGCTCAAAGTGATGACAAAGAAAGAACTTACTTCTTTAAAGTAGGTTTCATCTTTTTCATTTGAGTTATTGATAAAGAATTGAGGTTTGATAATCAATTATTTGGTAGTGACTAAATTTTCGCCCATAATCTTTTTAACTCGCTGAAGAAAATTGACTCGAAACAGGAATAAAAAGCTAAAATTTAGTTTGGGAAATATAACAAAATTCATATATTTTTTAAAAATTAAAACATTTTTTTAAGAAATAACAATTATTTAAGAAATATTATAATTGTTTATTTGTTTTATCTCAATAGCATGCAGATCTTGCAAGAAGATTAGGGAAAGCTTATGTTTCTCTGTGTGAGGCTGGGGATGCTTCGTATTTCGATTGGTTCCGCTCATTCCGTTGCGACATTGATGGTGCAGATGAATTTGATCAAATAGAAATTACAATCAAAGAGCTAGAACAAAAGCTAGTTGATTGGAAAGAAGAATTTGGTCGATTCAGGGACCAATTTCCGTTGATGAATTTGTATAACAACAAGCAATGTTTGGTATTGAGAAAACATCTGTTTCCATTGACTGACAGCATCAAGAATTTAAACTCTATGCCACCACAGACACTCACCTTGTTAAAGACCATACATAAGAATGTCAAACTAAAGGACATCGAAAGAGCTTTTTATGGATCATATGCTACAAACCACGATCTCAGTGACGATTGGCAGAAAGCAGAAGTTGATGAGAGTTTCGACGAGAACAATTTCATTTTATTTCCTGATCGGCAACAAATTCAAGGTTGGATCGATGAATTGATGGAAACATACGACATTGATGAGGTTGTAGCCAAAGCCTCGTTCATTCATATCTGTCCTTTTGAAATGAAAAAAGCAATCAAATGGTGTACGAGTCAAAAGGATCAAGACAGTGATGAAATGTATGATGCCTCAGACAAGTTTGATGAAGAAATTGAAAGGCTGTATACCCTTAATGAGTATGTATAACTTGATAGTTTTAATATGCACGAATCATACAGGAGTATTTTCTGTATAATATCTATTATCATTAACGTGCAAAATAACTGTGTTCTGATTGGTCATAAAACTGTGCATAAATTCTTTATTTTCATAATGAACCGTGCAAATAAAAGAAACAAAATCAAAATGGTAGATACAAACGGACAGATTCAAAAACATGAACAATTTAAAAGTTGTTTGTTTTTGCATCATTGTCCTAAAATATTAGTGGTTTTATAACAATTATAAGAGGTCCTATGGTATTGCATAATATATAATAAATAAAATCTAAAACTAAGTTGTTAAAAAACTTTTTCTTAGATGTTTTTGCTCGAAAGTTCGAAAAATCTAATATTTTGTAATTTCCGCATTAAGTACATGTAAATGTAGCCTTAATGATAAATCAGCTATCGCATCATTAGCTTCGAACAATATGGGATATTTCCCTCGTTTCTTATATTTCCACTGCCATTTCATTCTATCGGTCAGCAAGCACATCAACGTTTCTTCAACGTGTGCTTGCTGGGCGGTCGCTCGTGAAATAAAGAGCGGAAATATAAGAAATTCGGAAAATATTACCTCTCAACACTGGACTATGCATATAATATGCATATTTTCGAACTTTCAAGCAAAAACATGTAAGAAAAAGTTTTTTAACAACTTAGTTTTAGATTTTATTATATTAATATACTGGAATATACTCAACATAAAAACACCTCAATGCATATGCGAAAGCAAAACCTAATAACTAAGAAAGTAACTGAAATCGAAAAGTACTTTTGGAAGCCAGAAGTTGAGGCTAGGTACTTTTCACTTTTCGCTTTCTTGGGACTTAAAATGCAATGCTTTTCCTTTTAATTATGAAACATGTACGAAATTTTCAATCATTGATTAAATATTTTTATTGAATTCCTGTACTTTCTCTAGTGACTCATCGGATCAAGAAGCAAATTTTGAAGAAATTAAATTCATTGAATGTCGGTATTTTGACTTGGAGCAATTTGGAAAATTTCTTTGCGAGCTAAGTAAGAGTATTCTTTTGATAATTAAAACTTGTTATTATTATTATTATTATTTGCAAATTTTTACCCAGAATTGTCTTTTCAGTACTAATCAATGAGAGTCATGCCTTCGTTGCGCAACACCTACAACGTATACTTATGGCAATTAGCAGCGAGAGATTATTCTCGCCACTGTGACTGGCAGTGGACTCGAACTCCTGAACAACAGGTTATAAGTTGAGTGCCTTAACCACTAGGCCACAGCTCTAATCTTGACAGTTTAGATTAAAATATTACATAAATCAAATAAAAACAAACTATTTTTTTAATTTATTTCTGTAATTTTACTCCGGAAATTTTAGTTCGTTCTTCTAAAATTGCTCATAACGTTTCCAATTTTTGCATATTATAGATGCCATTGCGAAAAACAAAGGAAGAAAATGTCCAAGTAATTTGAGAGGAAAAGATAGCATCACTTTGTTAACATTACCAAAAGGTGATTAGTAATTTTTTTAATATATAACTTGGTTGAAACATTCAGAAAGCAGGAGAGAAGGTGATTACGACTAGAAATATTTTTCAGAAAGTTTGTAGTTATTAGAGTGTTGTTTTCAAAACTTTTCCAAATTTTGAGACCAAATACAAAGAGTAACCTAAAGCCAAATAAATATAAGGTTTGATTGTACCTACACCACAAGGAATTGGGTTTAAGCGAAATTAATTTAAGTTTCGGAACAATTTTATGCAAATTAATCATTATGTTAAGGAAAGAGAGAGAAAAATAATGTAGTTGGTCTCCAAACAAACTGAGGGACTTTGCAACAAAGTCAGATGCAAGATAAGACTAGAGGTTATATTTATCTAAAGAAATAGTTGAAGTTAAAGATTAAATGTGAAATGTTCATTGAATTTTTTTTGATCTTGTCGCGTATTTTTTTTTTTAGTCGACATTTTAAAAGCAGTGATACAAATCTACCTGACTGATGGTGACTTCCCAAGACCTCATGAAGTGCTTCTCTGCAATGATGATGATTTGACAAAAGAAAAAGTAATGATTTATTGCTCTAACTAAACCAAGCCATTATGTAACAACTCTGACTGCAGTATGAATAAAATGGTAAAAAATTGCTTGTTGTTCTAGATTGACTTATTTTTCAAGTGTGTTTCATCAGAACAGACATCTGGTTTGTATTGTATCGCATACGCTGATTTGTTATCATACGCGCTCACAGAAGTCATGGTAGAAAACATCAATAGAATCAAAGGTAGATTAGACTTCTGTTCGCCAGGAAAATCCTTAAAATGGCCTGAGAATATAGCTAATATTATTCAGGATTAAAAGGGGAAAAAATAACATACTGCTATTTTAATAAAATAACTTATCAATCTATTTTTAATGACATGGTAATATTATTATTCTCAATTTTGTTGCTTAGATTTCAAAAGTGAAATTACTCCAATCTAATGAGATTTGTTAAAATTATTAACTATACCATACTGAATAAGACGATAGTAAAAGTTAATGATAATTCGATATTTCGACGAAATTTACCATAATGATTTATTCAGCAATGCTAAGAGGTCGTTTTTGGGTCAATTTATGTCAGCTCGCAGAAGGCTCTTGTTTATTTTTAAAGTGGAATTTTGACATATGTCTCTGACTTGTTGTTCTGAAAAGTTATTTTAAACTCATCTTGTGAGTGCATTGTGATTATCTCGTCATTATCTCATTGTTATACTACAAGGCTTTACTTAGGAAATATAGGTAGAACAAGTTCAGTTTGTTGATTTTCTATTGGGGTTCAGGATCTCGCCCACAGTATATATGCTATATAAATACAGGCGTTTTGGTAAATAATCAAACATCTGCTGAACCAGTTTCATCCTATTTCACCTCTTAGGGATAAACGATTTAATCGTTGTTTGCAGTGTAGAAAACGAGCAACAATCAA
>JAUEKX010054149.1:1762-13511 GCA_031834005.1 Dendronotus venustus
TTTAGAGGCAGCATCATTAGTGAGTTTGGTTGCTTAGTCTGTGGTCTTTTGTGAGAAGCGATGAATGAAAAACAATTTCTGGTTGTTTATTGCTATCAATATAATTGTCATAAAATTTTTATTGCCCTTTCTTTTCTTTCTACTTTGTGTATTTTTTGTTATGTATTTTTTGGTTTGGAGAATTGTTTTTTTTTAATTTTCAGCTGAAACGCCTGTACATGCAACACGTATATTTTTATCGATTGTTGTCAGTTTTGTTTAGAATATTTTATTAGAATTTGTAAATAAATATGTTAGAGGTAGTAGAAAATATCAAGCTAATATGGGTTGCTATAAATATACTCTTTACTTAATTTATTTTTTGTTGTTTATAGATATTTTTTTTTGCTTTACACTAAAAGTTTTTTATTGTGTTTTAGCTTCTGAGTTGGGTTTTGGTTTGGAAGGCTTCAATAACACTGATCCAAAATATATAGCAAGAAAGAGTTAAACTATTAATGTGTTTCATTAGGAGTCTAGTACCTAAGATTATCTGATATTCGAGGGTAAATCATAGATAAAACTGAGAGATTTTTTCCCATCGTTTCTGCTGTTTTTATATCTCAAAATCATATAAAATAATAAATCAAAGATTTTGAAATACAAATGTTGAACCCTCATAACATTATTTTGAACCCATATTAAAAAACCCATATTAACTAAAATAAGAATATTTAGAATGATGTTTATTTGCATTAATTCAAAACAAGGTTATAGCCGAATTCTAAATGTTTTTATGGATTGAGCGCAAATATGTGAAAACTTAGTGACTTAATATATATATATATATATATATATATATATATATATTGCACTAGGCTAATTTATCAAAATCTACTTAATATTTATACATACTTTAATCTGTTTAGTATATATATATATATATACCACATTATATATATAATATAATTTATTTAATGTAGTTTTATCTAAAATTATCAAAACAAAGTTTAGTTTAGAAAAGCTAAGAACTACTTAAAATTTAAGCCATGTTTTAAAATGATATCCTAAAAGATTATGATGGATAATCTGATATTACATGTAAGGAATTATTATACCAAAAATTTACAAAACAGTTAACAAAATGTGGTTATTGTAAAAAAAATATACATATATACATAATTTTAACAACCAATTATATAGTATAACTAAGATTCAATGTAGTTCCTTAATAAATATATATATATAATATATACATAACCAAAATTATTTGTCTTATCATATAGACCAATCTGTAACTATTACAGATAACTAAATACAAAAAGAAACTATTATCAAATGTAATTAAAAATAAATATCCAGATTTAATATAATTATAAGAGATTTTGAAACCAATATTATATATATGTGTGTTTGTACCTGTTTTGTCTTTAAATTTGAGCAATATATTATTATAACCTCCTCTTCTCTGTTTAGTCTACTGATTTGTTCTTCTTTAAAACATGAGAAAAAAAATCCTCTATCTCACTCAAACAACTACCGGAAATATGAAAAGAAAATTAATTAAGGTAGTTATAGCTATCCTATTAAAAATGGCCAAATAAAATTATTGTTGAGGATATAATTATACCTATAATTGCAATACCGTAAGTAGAAATATCTATTTCCTTTTTGAAAAAAATGAATTAAGTTCAACAGCATAGAGTTGAGTGTTGTGATCCATGTACCATTACAAAAGGGTAAAGAAATATTTATTGTGTACCGCAGACATATCAGAAAATTGTCTATTGTCACTACAATTTTTAATAAGATTATGTTACTATGGCAAATTATGGTTCTTTTATGTTTGGTGTTACTTAGATTCCTAGAAACAGTAGTTATAGATTTTTACATAATATATATATATGGGTAGAGATGATTTTTTTCCAGTGATCAGTATATAATACCTAATACATGAAAACATGATTTTGGTGTGTAAAATTGTATATATATTTATGCATATACATTATAATATCATAAATTGTATACTAAAAACTGTTTAAGATGTGGAGTGTATTAGATCTGTGGGGTGTATTAGATGATAGGAGTGGCTGGTTTGGGGTGACTTGGATAGGGGTGTCTTGAATCACCTTTCCTCTACAAAACTGATAAGTTATCTTATTGTCTTTTTATGGGAAGATTCTACAGGGTAATTTTAATCATAATCAAAAATAGAATTATATACTTTTGTTTTTGTTTTTTTGATATTGTGGAATCACACTTTTTAGTCAACCTCTAGTATGCCTTTGATATAGATACCTCAAAGGGAGTTGATGAACTACCATTATGTATGACTCATTGTATCCTATATAAATAAGTAACACTATAAAGTTTAGTTTAAAAATATTTCCAAATAAAAACAAAAATGCTTAGCCACTTACGGATAAAAATTTGTAAATATAAAGATATGATAATTTTCTTTTAGATTATATATATATTCTTGCAATCATGTAGCCATAATTTATTAAACTTGATCAAATTAGTAATAATTATTATTAGTTTCATAAAGAGGAGCTTTTGAGAATTACATTGAGAATAGTTAGAATTGAGAAATCACAGCAGCAGCTGACGAGAAGACATATCTCAGCAGACATTTTATTTTATCCTCTACAAAAATTTGAAAAAGAAATAATGTCAAGATGAAATATAGTAAAAAAAAGTCTTACTATGAGTTGAGTAGACGTAACTTGATTCAAACAGCAAGAAAACGAACAACCAAGTTTCGTGTGTCAACAAACGAAATAAAAAAAGTACTTATGAAAAACTCATTTTGTAAACAGAGATTCTCAAACTCCTCTTGTTTGCCATTTATTTGCATAATTTATGCACGCACAAGCAAAAAGATAAAATGGCGGCAATAAAATGTTATAAAGCAAAGGCTTATCCCCCCTGGCCGCCCTGATGAATTATTGAATACGTACACTGTGTGTAAGCATCCCGGCCTATTTTTGTTATGTTTCTTTTCTTTCTTTCTTTTCTTTTTTTTCCAGGAGTAAGTTTTGTACTTTAATTTATAGAATACATAAAATTTTTCCAGCAAATTCAGGGCTGTCGACACGATGTTTAAAAAGTGCAGGGGCCACTTTTTTAGTGACGTAGGAGAACCCACCATGGTTGGGGTCCGACGCGACAAAAATTTTTTGGAAATTTAGGGCTTCTAGATTGGCTAATTTAACCTTTCCCAGAAAATAAAGATTTCAAAATTCAAATTTGTTTTAGTTAAAATGTTAGTCCAGTAATAAAATCAATTTAGAAAAAATACACATATATTCTTTTGAAGTTAGAAGTTACTTCTATTAAATTTTCCAAACTGGTGTAAACGTTTATCGCGTTTTGATACAAAATCATTTGTAATTTTGCACAAATCGTCCCTGAGTGATTTGTAATTATCGAGATTCCTGTAGAAAAAATTTCTTCCCAGTTTACTAGCAAGAAAACTTTTCTGAATCTTTTAAATATAAAGAAGAATTTAGTTGAAGAAGAAAAACAACATTCTTGTACGAAGAAGAATATATTTGAAATATTTCTCAAAGTGAGCACATTATTGAATTTTCCAGGAGAAAACATAGCCGATAAAAATTGCAAATTCTTACAAGAACAGATCGGAAAGACTTAATTACGAGAACACATAGATATGTTTTTTTGATTATACACCAAACCTCTAAGAATATATATTTTAGAAAATATCTCGTCTCTACCATTCCCAGCCGCCCTCATGAAACTGCTTATGAAATTAGGGATCTGATCACAAGTTTACCCGTACAGAGCACATTTGGCAAACATATAAAAGTGCACCCCTAATACAATGTCTGCTTTATAGGAGATTCCACCGTATCGTTACCTAGTCTTTGCTTTACGCGGCTCATTTTTGGGGTACTTTTTTGAATTTTTGGATATTGCCGCCAAAAATAATAAAAAATTTTTACACCGAAAATTGCCAAAGACACGGGAACGAGGTTGGAATTTGATGTAACGCATAACAATCTATAATAGACTATCGGTTATTCGATACCATCAGCCATCACGTACTTATAGAAATTTCCACATATGTATTTTCGAAAAGAGTGATTTTCATTCCTCTTTTTAGATAGGACAATTTAATCCAGAGACGTTCTTCTTGTTCCATTTTCCTGTATTGTAATCCTCAACGAGTGAAAGCAACATTCATTTCCCTCGAAAGGCTAAAATCTTAAGCAAAAATCGGTTAACCTATTTTGTGTGCTTATGCTAGTTAAATTTACAACATATTAAGAATGTCGTATCCAGGCTAATTTTTAGAATATAATTGATAAACACATATTGTTTATCTTTTGAAAAACACTATAAAATAACCGTCTTCTTAATCTCCTTCGCAGATGTTGCCGACCCTTTATAAACACGCCACGTCTACCATCTTATATTTACGAATCTATTGATAATTTGTAAAAAAAAAAATACTAACAAAAAAGCTAACTGGGTACCTACGTGACATTGTATAAAATGAGGTATCTCTATTTCAATACTCTTGGTTATTTAAGATTGGTGGTGCATACGACAAAGCCAAACCAGCATATCTAGTCACAACCCAAAATTATTTATAATTTATTGTTATGAGTTTCTTTATTACATCTGTGCATTAAATGCACAGCATCACATATCATCATTATCACGCATATATCAATATGCTGATATTCAAAACCATGAACAATTATGATTATTATATTCCCTGGTGACGGCTTGTGATTTGTTTATCGTAAATATGATTGCATTCATCGTGTAGACGACAATTGTAATTTTCATTGTGATAGCTTTTGTTATCTGCCGGACAGTTTGCTTGTTTTTGAAGCCATTTAAGAATAATTAACATCCATGACGAAGATTGAGTTAGTCACGGTGTTCTCCTTTTCTGTTCTACCTTTTGACTCTCCTTCTTTGCTTTCATATCTCCATACCTTAATATGTGCAAGTGTTAAAGGGTAAGTTCTGTTATTCCTGGTAATGGTGAATGTTTTGTCTTTCTTATCATGGACTGAGTGCGGATTGAGGCGGATTCACAGATGCGTCAAAAAGTCTCGGGCAACGGGGCAACCCCGGGGCAACCGGCTTAGCTAGCCCCTCCCCCAATATTTTTTTTAAAAAAGCTATTTTTTTGAAAATGTTTCAAAAATCAATTATCTTCATTTGTGAGTGTTTTGGAAGCTAACTCTCAGTGTGCATCTCATTCTTGTTGTTAATCAAAATCAAAAACAATTTTGCTTCCTACGGCACTGATACATTCTACCTTATCGTTCTAAAATATTGTACAGGGTTCCTGTAAAAATGTGTCACCCATATGGTTTATGCAGAGATAAAAAATATTTTAGTTACCTTGATTTTAAAAGAGCATGCATTTTTATTCCCAAAGGCTGAAGTCATGTTCGTAAAACAAGAGAATTCTAATATTTTAGAATAATTTTATTAATTCTTTTCCGAGCTATAAACTTAATTATCCTTGTTGTATTAAAAACCATATATGGTTTATACATTTTTTTACAGAAGCCCTGCACATATTTTATGTTAAATTGCATGTTTATGATTTTGCATAAGAAAGCCCTAGAATAAGGAATAATTGTTTTCATTTTTTTGATCACTTTGTTATGGTGGCAGTTACACTCTGGTTGGTATCATCACCAGGGATTCTGAATCTGACTTTGTTGCCAGCATCATCACCAATCCCAACTCTTCTTGCTCTCGGCAAACAACTCTTAACGACGTGTACTGCGTGCCTCTTGATGCGTCGTTGCACGAATAAATAAATAGTTGCGTCCGAAATGAATCCAAGAGCGTAGAAAGTCAATAGCAGATTCGAGTGGAAATTGGTGCCGCTCTTGAACACATAAAAGAGCATCAAGTTAGCTATGTCGGGAATGATAACAAACGCTATGAAAGTCAATACGATTAGGAACGGGGCAAACACTCGGTGTTTTCGTCGTTCTATTTTCTTGTATTCGCCCTTGACTTCCAGTTTTTTGATGCCGGGAAGTTTATTGAGTTGTCTGAACTTGGTGTAGATGTAAGTGTAAGAGAATAATGCAATTATCAAAAACATTCCCTCGGTTATCGGAAAGATGTACTTGTAAATGACACTTGCTATGTGTTGGTAATCCATCGTACCGCTTGCCAGAGGAACTAAAACAGCTGCCAATGTCAAACCACTAACCCAGCAAATTATTAAAGTTTGTTTCATTTTCGATGTGCTAACGAAACAAGGATATCGAATGTTTAGGAATATTTCAAGAAACCTGTCCAGCGTCAATACGATCATCACCAGAAAACACGGAAAAACGAACATGCAACATTGTATAATTGTCAGATACCGAATTACTTTCGAATGTACAGGTAGCATCATCATTAGGATGTTCTGAGTGACGTCAGAACACGCCATGCAAATTTCAGTAATGCTCAAGCTCAGTATGATTCTGTCCTGATTTCGCCAGTACTTTAGCTTTGTTATGATTACGAAACAACCAAATACGTGAAGTACAATCGCCAGCATGTACAACGGTAATGGTATGTATTGAAAAATCGTTTCCGGTGACATAATTATATGGTTTCCATCTTTTCTGAGGAGTCGTAAAATTGTAAAATACAAGATCTAGAAGAGGTTGATAACTACTTTATTCACTATATTAAAATGTAATATAACCACTGGATAGCTAAATGTAAAAAAAAAAAAAAAATCTATGACTATTATAACTTTAGGCCATGGTAACAGAGGCGAATCAGTAATAGAATAATTATCCTTGAAAAATCTTAAGATAATTGATTTCTAGGTCTCAGATGTTTGACGCATTCTAGTCCCGTCACCTCTTACGGTTAATAGAATTCAGCTTATTGATCACCCGTATATTATTCCACGTACACCATTCACGACAAGCAATAAGAGAAAACAACCTTTATATATCAGGACATGTTTCCAATTTTACTGTGTGTCTTGATGTTTGGTCGATGTGGAGACCGTTATTATATCGTCACACAACTTTCCCCTAACAAATTGCATAAATAAGCATTCGAAAGTAAAATGTGTGGCGAATTTTTGCAATTAGTGTCATGATATCACATAGAGTTAAGCAATCGAGTATAATACCTTTATTTAATAGATCACGCGTTTAGATAATTTGGGAGATACAGTATGTTTTTGTAATTAATTATCGTAATTGTAATTAATTGTAATTGGATGGTTTTATAGCTGCTGAAACTGCTGACTGATTTAACTTCCGTGTTAGGAAATGACTTTACAACAGTTCACAACTACAAAAATAAAGACAACTTTTTTTGGGTTCATAATGACATAATTACACATACCAATTAGGACAGACGTTAATTTTATTGCGATGTCGTTTCAACGTCCATTCAACGTTGAGTTCATTAACAAGTTACTAAAATGAAGAAGAGTCGAAGAGTCCATAAATCACAAAATATCATTTTCAGTCCCTTAAATGGTTAAGAAATTTTAGCTTTTGAAATTTTCAAAAAAATTCATTTTTCTGTGTTGCAATGGCTGTGAAATGGCAAAATTGTCAACACTAACATCAGTCCCACTAAGATTCACAATTTTCGAACAAAAGCGCAATTTTGAAAATATCAGGTGGTGCATATTCGATAGTTACTAAGGCTAGTACCCCCTCCAACTGCATTTACGCTTTTAAGGATGAAACGGAGATGATTTTCCTTTTGATTGCTACGAAAACTGATTTATAATAAGTTTCAATCAATTTTTCGTCACGACAATAAAATGCACACATAAGCAATATAATCAATGCTCTTTGCACAATTCAAAAATTCCTTTTAAAAAATAGTTTATATACCACTCTTCTATAACATTGCTAACTTTATTTGGTCGCGTTTACAGACGTATTTTACTGACATTATAAAGTTTGTTAGTACTTCTATAAAACTTCCCAGTGCTAGAATTCAATTCAATAATTTGCATCTTCTTTAAAGCGACCGGTTGTTTTTTAAATTAACAAACAATACAACTCTAAGTTTTCTTCTCTGAATGCATGCCAGCGGAGGAGAAATATATGAACAAAGATAATAATGTTTTTATCTGAAACTGATCTCCTCCGCAGAGGTTTTGGATACTAGTGTGTCTAGATATAAATCTCTGAAAGACAATTTCAATTACGTAAAAACTTTATTTAATCGGAAACTCTAATCTTCGTTATCAGGAGATAAAAGTTGATGATACACAAATATATATATATATATATATATATGATAATATGCTGAAATTTACATTGATTCTCCCGGATAGAAGTTGCTTTGGTTTGTTGTTTATATGAATTATTTTGAATTGTTTCTATTTCCGGCCGAAAGAAAGATTATATATGTTATCTCTTAAAAAATCTTACTACTTTGAACAATTTTTGGTGATACACAACATAAAAATCATAATAATGAAAGGACTACACTTTTTTATATATGAGCAACCAAGCAATTTTTGAGACTGAACATTAAGACCTCAAGCATCTTTTTTTTTATCATCTGACATTTTTTTTCTCTGCCTTTACCAGGCTATCCTTTCAGTTTCAGCTGTGGAAAGATAAAGAAGGCAGATATGGATATCTAAGGTAATGATTACTAACAATCTTCTAATATATTACTAGAATCTTTCATTTTTGAAATAACTATGAAATACAAAAAATGTATCATAACAGAATCTAACAGATCTCAGAATTTCATATTATATATTATATACACAAAGACACAACAAACTATGTACATAGTCACTACAAATTAAATTATAGGAAAAGAAATTTCACATAAAACCTTATAAAATGAACATAAGTTATTGGAACACGAGATTTATTTTGTAAACTAGCTCAAAATCTTTTGAAAACCCAAGTAAAGTCCTATAAATTGATTTGCAAAAGGTTTTGCTATCCAACATAATATTAACCAAAGACAATGCTTATCTATCTACTTAAATATAAAAAAAAAATACAGCTTTTTTGTAATCAAATCTTAACAAATGCACACAAAAAAAGTCGATGAAAGAAAGATGAAAGTTCTTTCAGCTGTACCACGTAGGTTATAAATTTGGGAATTAAATCACCATACCTATTAGCTTGCGTTGTTTTAAAATGAAAACTGAAAAAAAAAAAATGATAACAATAATGATAGCAAATAACTAAAATGATTTTATGGGAACTAATACTTGTGAGGCATCATGTCCTTCAGCGCTCTGGTCGCTTCTTCTATCCCGTTGTTATGTGCTGTCTTCAGGTACTGCTCAATCTCGTGCTCTTCAAGGTCTATGTTATAGCCCTGCATGTGGCCAGCAACCACATTATAGGATGCGTCAGGGTGGCCTTGCTCCGCGGCGTGTTTGAACCATCTCATTGCGACATCTTCGTCCTTTTCCACACCACGTCCGTTGAGGTACTTGTGCCCAAGCAGGTGTTGGGCGTCAGTGCTACCGAGGTGAGCGTATGCCCGCGTGACGTGAAAGTGCAGATGGTCGATGTAGTAGTACATGTAAACAAAGAAACAGAGCACCGATACGACTATTGTGACTTCAACGTAAAATACCCAACGTGGCTCGGGTTTCTTCTTGCGAGCAAGGTAGACCTTGGGTCCATATGGCAACAGTGGATCGTAGTCGGGTCCTCCTTTCGCCCATGACGGTTTGTATTTCTCTTGTGTTTTGGATGCTCGTTTTCTTGTCTTGGTCTCACTACTGGTAATGTGTGACATCTTGTTGCTCTGCTATCGAAACGCGACACACTCTTAATGATTTTTCACTTCTCTATAAAGAAAATGCTCTTCTTTTTTTTATCTTCTACTTTGATATCCTATATTCTCGATGTTATAAAATAATATTTTAATATACATAAGAAATTAATTTTATTCACATCCAAAACATTTTTTGAATGGCAGGTGATCGTATTCAAAGATGAATGGAGAATACAAAACAATAACGTGTAAAGAAGAAATTTTCTCTGTCGTATAAGAGAATATATTTCATGTATAGAATACAAGTTAAAAAACCAAAGTAATAAATAATTAACTTTTAAGAACTTATTACTCAGATGCGTCAATCTCTGTGTGTTTATAGCTTGCTCACCATATTTGTTTCGAAAAGTAATATGATGATCATGTTCGAATGTTTTGTTTTAATTGCATTTCGGACGCGGTTGTAAAACTCCTCTAGGCTTTGAATTTTTCGAATGCGTGAAGAAGAAGACATTACATTGTTTTATTTTACAGTCAGTTTTTATTTGCGTGTTTCGAATTGAAATGATGTCAGAGATTGAAATGATTAATTTAACACCCCATTGATTGAATTGCTTTTGCAAAAAGGACGATTTTATATTGAGAAACAAAACTTGAATTTTTAAAAACATTGTGGATCTCAATAGACTTTGTCTTGATAAGCCAAATTCCCGTAATCAATGTTAATCAATTTTTTGATTAATCGAGACTATCAACAACATAAATCCGAATTAAGAAGAACCACAGAACAGTAGAACTGCAAGAAATGTGGATATGCTGACCGAACCTCCTTTGATCATTTGAATATGGTAATGAAAAGCTGTCTATCGTATTTACCTTGGTTTGTAGTTTACTTAACTTGTGTATGCATCTGGAGTCCAAGTACAAAGTGTGCTACACATTGGCGCTTAGAAGATGGAGAAGTTAGTGCTGTCAGCAATGAAATGGACGAAATTTGGGCAAATGATCCAATGTTTCACTTGTTAGCCTCATCATCAAATTATGAGAATCCCTCAAAGGAAAATGAAAATTCTTCATCCGACATGATTTTTTTATCAGATAAAATTAATGTTCAAGAAGGAAACAACGACAACACAGTAGCATCAACCACAAGGTATATTATATAATGTAGCTATAGAAAAATGTTTCATTGTTCACATTTTATTACCTAATGTAAGTTTATTTTCTCTCTCTAATTTTTGCTATTGTCTTTAAAAGATGTCATACACAACTATAGCTATTATACATCTACTGTATAGAAATGTTATTGAGTTTCTAAAATTAGTGTTTCAAATTATAGAAATATTCAATATCGATATATATACAAGATTAAGAGAAATGTTACCTCTGTTAAAAATTTTTAAACAATGATTGGTGCTCCTAGAGAGGTCATAAAGTTTTGAAAACTTAATGGAATTTTTGAAGCTGACAAATAAATATTTCATAAGCTTAAAAACAATGGATCAAATCAGGCTGAAAAATTCTTGTATTATGACATTTATATATATATATACCCATTGTGATTGTTATATACTGAAATTGAAGGAAGCCTCAAAGGAAATAAACTGGATCATTAGCTGATTTCATTTGTCAAAAAAAATTTTTTCCAAAGTATATAAGGTTCTTTGGAACCTATACTTCCTTGAGTATTCAGTTTTAAATTTAAAGAGAGAACCCAGTGATGGACCAAAGGCAGAATAATGTGAAGCTGAATATATATATATATATTTTTTGTTTTTATAAATACGTATATATACTTACAAAAGGGGATTTTTATACTACTATCCTTTATTATCAATAATTTGTTTGCCTGGATTATTGATATATATATATATTATATCAATATATAGCTTTAAAAATAAAATTTGTCATTACGGAGAGAAAAGTTGTCTTGTCTTTTATTACTCTTGGTTAGAAAAAATAATGACATCAATATTGTATCATACTGTTTGCAATTACTAGAGATCCCAATCAGGGCAAAGAAATACTTTTGTAT
>JAUEKX010054259.1:0-13506 GCA_031834005.1 Dendronotus venustus
GATGATTTCGACCAAAAAGTTAAGAATATCCATGATGAAATGGATTTACACCATTCTTATAAAAAGAAAAGCGTGTATTCGGCAACTTTTCATTTTATTTCTAGATACTTTCAGGAACAGTAGTAAATGTCTGTTTTTTTCCCCTAAATAGGATTAAGTCATTTATTAAGTCATACTCTCGGGTACCAAATAAGAGCATTCCCACCTATGTTTTGGAAATTTCTTTAAAAAAAAGATATATTTAACGGATACACAATATATAGTAGAAAGAGGCAAGCAAGTCGTAGGTTATGTCATCATTAATGATACTGGCACGTGGTATGACCACAGTCACAGACGATAAACACATCTTGTACAAATTCCACACAGCACTAAACCATATACCTATCAATTTTAATTTGCATTTACGTTAATTCTATTACCTTTACCAAACCTAGATACAAAAGATTTAAAAAATTCCTTACATAGTTGGTAGATAGCCAATCACACAGAGTCTACTCCGTCAACAGCTGTTTAAAAAGTGCAGCGTTGCAAAGCAACTATTTTTTTCTTTAATATGTTACAAATTGTGGAAGTTTATAAAGTGATTTAACACAACGTGTATTGACCACGTGCCAGTTGTTTGTAAACATTTAACAAAAAAAAAATGTTGTACTTAAATTTCTCTTGCAACGGAAGTTTGCGTATTAAAAAAAACTTGGCAATGATATGCATTAGCTGTGGTTGAATCTCATTAATGAAATATAAAAGGTAGCGACATTACAAATCTATATTTTGTAAATTTCGTTCATGGTGAAAATTGATATTGATAGTGTACAAACGTGAATGTATGAATGCGGTTCATACGCAGGAGATGCAGTGCAGAGGTGAGTGTGGTGATATCAGTGGTACTGATGATATCAGTATTTATTATGACGAAGTAATATGCAATTTGATGGAAACCCAAAAATGGAAATTAGTCATGTCCATCTTAGTCAGCAGATATAACGAGAATTTTAAGCGCATTTGCACTATGGGAAACTTTTGAAGAGAGCAAGATAGAAAAAATAATTTAATCTTATAGATCTCGAAACTGCAGATAGCACGTTCCTTTGTTGTAGTTGTAATAAATATATCACTTGGAAAAAACACAAGATATTAAATTACGTATATATTACAATGAAAAAGGTTTTTGGGAACAGGAAGTTTCCGTTTACCTTCGTTTATGAATTAAATAGTATGAAATATGTAAACAAATAATTGATGTTGTTCATGTGTTATTTTGCCAGAAATTGATGTTATCATACAAGAAACAGAAAATGGCAAGGTTAGACTTCGGTAAAATTATTATTCGTCAATTAAATCATCTATACTACCCCTTTTCACACCCATTGATCTTAATGAATAAAATGTAACTTCACCTCACAAGAAGAAAAAATGTTCGCGATTTGCTTATCAAACTTGTTTCTTTTTTGAACAAAACAAATTAGCATCAAAGAATACCGAAGTATGTAGATAATATGACAATTTATGTAATAGTACAGACTGCTATGGGATCAATATTCAAAATGCTTTTTTTTTTACTTTCAGTAATTTAGATGTCTGATTAATTTAGATGCCATTTTTTTCTTAATTCTTTTGAGAAATGATATTGAAAGGATTAACAAATACAGAGTCAGGTATATAGAAAAAAGAAAAATTCTCAGTCTAATAGTATGTTTCATTCATTGATTCTCCTATATTTAGATTAAATACTAGCTGATCCCTGTTCCATACTTGCTATTGTTTTTTAAGTTTACAAATACCATTACTCCTGTTCCCACTTTCAAAAAGTTGGTTCAAGGCAGTTTACTCTTATCGACTCCAAGGGGATTGTTTATAACAATGCATTAACAGAGATGAGACTTTTTGGAAAGTTGAAACAATAATATTTTTCTTATTGACTAGCCCAAATTTGTGTTGATAACAGGAAGCAACTAATGGTTAAGTAATGATAATATAAATCTATCATTACTATCTGTTTTGGATAACGCAGAAACAACATTGTTGGTGAATATGATTGATGTGGTCTGATGACGGTGCAAGCTAACCTAATCATTCGGACCATTGTTATACATGAGTACAAAGACTATTTGTTTATTACTACTTAAAATACCTGCTACTTATTAAGACCATGCCCAATGGGAACGTACTTCCTGAAAGGATATAATACTATCATTAATATTTTTTATTTTTATTTACACATTTTATTTACACACCTTTTCCGTTTACTCAAGATTGTTGATTGGTCGTTATCCCCTAAGGGCAATTCCATACATTTAAGAAATAAAAATACTATAATCGATGGAGAAAGAAGGTGCATTAAGACGCATCCGATTTCATTGATTTATTGATTCCAACGAAAGGTCAAAACGTTGTATGCCTTTTGAAAAAATCCATTTTTGTCTTTATGAAATTCTTTTAAGTAACGACAATTAAGTGGTGTCTGAAATGCTTAGTACTTGTTTATATAACTACTCAATTAATTTATTTATGAAATTTATGAAAACTCTCAGAAAGACCACAGAAGAATTAACCTCTGCCCATACAGATTATGAAGCAGCAATCAGTTTGATTTTTTTTTTTAATTACTTTTTTTACGACGAAGGAGGTGGACATTAAGGAAAAACTGTGAATCAAATCAATTGTATAACCAATTGTATAATCAATTTGATTCCTTAACCGTCCCATTTGATATCTTATACGAAGCAAACAATTGAATATTTAACATTTGTTTGACCATGTTCGTAAAGAACAAGAAATGTGCGCAACATCTTTTCTCTGAATGTACATTACGAAAGATGAATGATGTCTGGAGAATTTCAAGAATTTATCAAAATGCAATTAAATTGTCATGGGAATGATATAAATGAACTAAAGAGTAAATTACAGTGGCATTATTGATACGTCTCTTCACCACAACTAAACTCGTATTTGAAGTATAAACTCAACATTCTAGTTTCGGTTATTGATGAGGACACTACGCTTCCTTGTATCCTTGTACAGATTTTTTGGAAAGTTTCAACTTGATTCGATGATATTTAAGGAGAATTGGGTATAAAAGGTTTGAGACGTTAAACATGTTACTGTATTATTTATGGTGTTTGCATGGTTTGCATTGCGATTGTACTTAAATGCTTTTAGATGGATTAACCTTAAGCCTTGATGCACTAAAATAAAAGCAATAAATTTTGTTTTCGGTTATAAAAACAGACCAAAATATTTTACGAGACGATATTAAAGGGGAAAGCATATAATTATTTCCTAATTAAAAATCCACTTCTAGCGAGATGTCTAGACATGAACGGAGATATGTTTGCATCGCTAATGGTGTCGATAATTAGATCCGTGTTTTCGTGCTCAAAATAAGCCGACTGGTCAAAAAAGTCCACAGAAATAATCTGTCAAGTGGTTATCATGCGTTCAAAGTTCTTAATTACCCATTTACGTAAAAAAATCTTGCTGGAGGAATGTGAAAATGACTTTTTATTTCCTTTACTGTCTGATTGTTAAAAACTCTTTTTGTTTAAAGAAAAGACAATGGCAAGTTAATGGCAGGACAAACATGTAGATAGACTAGCTTCCTTGCGGTGAATACCGGCATTGAATTAGCAGATAAACAAACAATATCAATACCATAAAAATGACAGATCATTCACCATCTAATCTCATTCACTAGATGTAATCAGAAAGAGATGTTGTAAGTTGCTGCTACAATAACATGTGCGGCTTCTTCCAGGTCGACAATTTTTTGCTGCTATCATTGAATAGTGTGAAGTGAGAGTGGATAGAATTATTGATAAGCTGGTGTGACAACAAGCAAATATATTAATTACGTATTCATAGGTACTTTTTTCATTTTTTAGGATTTTGGATATCTCGTATGATATAATTTTTTTCGAACCTTAATCAACCCGGATGTAAACGGTCTATAATTTCCGATTGATATCTAGTATGCCCATTGAGAAATGTGATCTTTAACTAAAAACTGCCGACTGAAATCTGATATTACTTGACATATTTATTTTTATCATCTTAGATAAAAATACCGAAAAATTAACAACAAAATCAAGAAGAAAATAATAATGAGGTTAATAATTGGCATTATAATCCATTTAGGAATAATGATAACTACGCAATCAGCTCCCACTGATCCTGTTTGGTTTCGATTTGGCGATAAGGATACATTATTGAAGGAAACAAAAACAAAAGACATTTTGATCCCTGAAATCGAACTTAAAAGCAGCAGTGCTTGTTCATTAAGTAAAAAGACATTCATATTGAAACATCCAAAATGTATCTCAAAAGTAATTTTATTACCTGTTTGTTACGGACAATGTAACTCGCTATATCTTCCTGGTAACAGTTTCAGAGACACTATGGGAATTTGTCAAAGCTGTCGACCAACGAAAAAAGACTATATGCAAATCACTTTGATCTGTCCACATGCCAAATTGAAGAAGATCCGAAAGAGAAAGATTGAGGTATTCAAAGAATGCGCATGTGAAAGATGTAGTTGAAAGTATAATGACATTCCTCCATATATTATATTATATTATATTATAAGTGGCTATGTGCTTGGTCACACATACTACCTATGTAAATATTATTCCCAATAACTCTCAATTAATAGAGAAAAGATTTTTATTCTAAATATAACCATTACTTGACAGTTTGTTATTATCCTTTGATACTGAATGAAATTATAATAAAATTGTAGTTCTCACTAAGTGTTTACCAAAGATTTTCAACATTGGTTCCACATCAGAGTTTTTACCGCAGGAAAATGGCTTTTCCTTTTATATTTCTTGTTGCATTGTTAAATTTTAGTGTCCACGGTTTTCAACCCAACTCAATAATGAATAATTAGTTTCCTTTATCCAGAGACTTGCCTGTCTGAGTGCATAAATCATAAATAATTTTTATATAATATGATGTAAGAAGAAATAATATCTAATGAGAAATTTTGATGAGAAACCTCTCTAGATAATTGAGCGGGAAAACCTCATGATTACAGCTGGTAATCCCGCTCAATTACAGAAAATTTAGATCCGTCAATTGTAACTTCTATCTAGGGAAGTTACTCATCAAAATTTCTCTCTTATTAGTCTTCTCTCTATCTCTGTCTGTCGGTTACAATACAATAAGACTTATCCAAGAAATTTGTATTTGGTTATCGAAAGGAAACACTAACTAATTATTTGGTAATCAACTCGATCAATCAATGCCTGCTGTCTACACTTACAGCTTACCTTAGCTATTCAGTATCGTTTAATAGGTAATTGTGTTGAACTAAAGAATTAATTAACTTGAGCTTTTGACTTAAATCGACACAATGATGACCAACTATAAATTTTAAAATAAATGACATTGTCTCGTTACTCATTGTGCTAATTTTAATAGAACTTCGAACCACTTTTGTTTTAAAATGACGCAATAAAAGTGTGGATCATTATTAATTTTCGCTTGAAATAATGTAATTTACTTGAGTGCGGTATAAATTTTTAATTATCTTAAGAAAATTATATTTATATATTTCGACCTCAATACATCCAATGAACATGAACTTGAGAAAATCCTTAAGCAATTTAAAGTTTGATAAAATCGATGGAGAAAAAACTTTGCTGAAACTAACCAACCAGCCAGCCAGGCAACCAACTAACTGCTTATAAACTCTTAACTGAAATAAGTCTTTAAGTAAGTCTTTTATTAGAACTCTTTTAGAAGTCTTTTAGAAGTAGTTGAAAATATGTATCAGTTTCAGAGAAATGTTTTTAATGGATTTACCAATATATGACAGAAATTCACGTACACATTTTTTCTTGTATATAAAACAGTAGACTGAGATTTCAACTAATTTTTGTATCAAGAGAATGCTCAGATAGGCTTTTTGTATTTCTTATTTTTGTATTTCTTACGGTTGAGCAATTTCTGGCAACAATCTAAACAAATTCTAAGCAACTCACAATCCTCAAATTCAGCTACATTAAATCTTGTTACTACCATTAACTCTAAGCAACAGTTATAAAAAATAGGTTTAAAGAGTATTTGAATAGGAGATCTTTAAATTAAAACTAAGAACCCACATCCACACATGATTGCAAATAGAAAATAAGGAAACAGTGGTTAGTAGTTATACGAAGACAGTTTTTTTGTGCTTGTATTTTTATAAATAAAATCCTTGAATAGAACAAAGTTAACAAACATGATAATCCCGAATTATGAGTACAATTAAATATATTCAATATTTGTTGTTTGTTACATTAGGGATATCTTAAACCTTTACACGTGGCAAGATTAGTTGAACAACTGTATGGTTAACAACCAAAAAGTCTTTCAATCTCTTTTCTTTTTGAACATTTTAAATAACGCTGCTATTAATTGGTTCAACAATCTTCAGATTTCAAATTTCCATGCACTTAAGAATCAACGTTTTGAGAGAAAAATATTACTACGCCATTGTAAACAATTAATAGGATTTTGAAAGTAAGTGTCCTTAATAATCCTTTTCCTTTTTCCTGAAACTAATTCTTTCCGAGGCTCAATAAGCTCCTGTCAGTGCGGGAAATTAAGATCCTGATTATTATCTCGGCATTTCATAACGTGTTATCAAACACCTCTGAAATACGTCAACATACTGTATAGTCTTTTGACTGAAAAAAAAAAAAGATAAATAAATAAATAAAAAGAGAGAGGCCAGCATGATAGTTTCCTTTATGCAATTTAAAATTTTAATATCGCTTCGTCTGAAAAACAAAACAAAACAAAACAAATACGCAAGGCAGTATTACACCCACACATAAAAAAAGGTGTTCTAATATCACAAATAAATTACTTTATTTTATAAAAAAGCGAATTACGTAATATTGAGAACACTCGTTTACAGTTCAGCAAGGTCGATATAAAATGCTAGTAGAAAAAAGTGGTGTTTTGTAATGTCAAATATAACATGATCGAGGTCGAAATGTTTCAGATTCCAAGCTATTTAAAAAAGCAGAATAATTCTTTGTTTCCGTTAAATGATTAAAGAAAGTGAATTATCTTTATCAGTAATCTGACATTTGAACCAAAACTTACATATTGTAATAATATGTTAGTAGGAAGCATTCCGATTTTAAAACAGGAGGAACTATTAATTTTCCTTGTTACTTTGTGTTAGTGGAGGTCTCACCTCACCTAGCAATAAACTAATTTAATTCATAAATGACTTGTGTGTTTAATTTTATAATTCGCTGTTTGAACATGTTAAATAAAGATTTCTTAGTCAAGAGGAAAACATAACGTACTAAATACCAGATAAAAGGTAGAGCAATTAATTTATCCTTAATCCGTAATTACTTAATGATTAAATAAAGAGATTGAGTAGGCCTTAAAACATACACACATACGAAAGACGAAAGTTGTTTTGTAAAATCTTATTTTCATATTACATTTGAATACACTAAAGCAGTACATGACCGATTATTGATAGGACATTGAGCATTGATATAAAACGAATGTTATTGTTTATATCTGACTCAGCCGGCACACGACATCAGAACGACATTATTTGGATGTTGTAACGACGTCTTACGTCGTGTGCCGGCTGGGAAGACGGTATAATGAAATCTCTTTAAATCATGATTGCATCGCGAATGTTTCGTTCTAATTCACCAAATGTAGTTGCAGAAGTTGCATCTTTTTTTTCGTCATGCTTTTGATTCGTTATTGATTTGCTTTTCTTGAAACAAAGAAATGACCAACATCATCAACCAGTCACCATGGAGAACGCATAGTAATAAATAAATAAAGTATTTGTACAGTGTACCTGTGATACGCACACACACACGCACGCTTGTCACGTTTTCCGGAAACCTCTTAGGATGGGATATATACTTTCGAATGCTTCGTAGATCTCTGACCGAACCTTGGCACCTGTCAGTACAACCTTGCCGGAAACGAAAATGAGCAACACGATCTTTGGTTTCACCATGCGGTAAATAAGTCCAGGAAATAATTCAGGTTCGTAGCTAAAGATAAATACAATAAATATATGAAATATTGGCGAGCTTCATATGATTTTCCAGTCATAAAAGTGTTTTTCCACTTTCCCTTCAACACATATTTAGGATTTATAATTTATATGCAATAATGTTTGAACCAACTAAACAAGACTATTTTATTTTATTGTTTAATTTCAATTTTGAATCTTTGGAAATGTTTTTGAATTTCAATTTTCTGTCTAGACCACATTGTTTTTTCCTTTTGAACGTTGGAAAATTATAGTTTGATATTGTATTTATATTATATTGATGCTTTTCCTGGTGTATTTTGTGTGGAAACGCCGATAAACAACTTTCAAACAAATCAGATTAACGAGAGTGTGAACAGGCTACAACTGAAAGAAAAATATCAAGCTCATTAAATTGCTTTTATGTCAGCAATCCATGCGTGCGTTATTATTGTATAGAAAGACAATTATGTTAGTTAATCATAAAATCCTTCCTAAACTTGTATAAAACAGAAGGTCATAGTTTTTATTCTTTAAATATATAAAATAGGCTAGAAAAAAGTATATATATATATGTAATATATAGTATCAAATTCTCTGCCGAATAGAGAACTCCCAAGAAGACCATTCGATATTATTAATGATAGTTTTATTACCAATAAAACTATTTATTTTTCAAATAACAATGCGACGGATGTCATCATCGTACATTTGGACCCCACAGTACGCACACACACAATTGAAATTTTGTAATATGTTTTTAATTATATTGTTAAGTTATACTATTTTTTTGACAAGAGAAGAAATTACCTATGGTGATCTTTTCACTGCATGTCGCATTTTTACTCATTACTTTACAATACACCGGAATTTCTTTATGACCTCTTTATGCGGTTTATCACATATAAACAGCATGTTAAACATGAAGATTTATATTTTAATTATAGAATAATTACCTGGCAAACTGGTTGTGAGACAACACCAATCCTTCCAAACGGATCGGAAACCGAACATCACAACTACCAACAATATTTTGAATCTTGAAATCCACAAACTTCGCCTAAAATAGGAAGCTGGAATTAGACACCATCCCAAGAGGCTAAATAGGTTTTAAGAATACCTCTAAGAAGGTTCTAGTCGTTTCCATGGCTTTTTTTTAGAATTTTTCTTGCATAACATATCCGAAGTTACCATGTTTTTAGCAACAGGAGCAAAACTAAGCATATATTTGCATTGAAACTTTTATCTAGGTTGTCTTTTGTTAAAATCAAGAATGTACCTTTTAGGAACTGAAGCAAAGCTAGACAAGAATTTAATGAAACAAAAAGAAGAAAGAAAAAATATTCACATGCTTAGGATTGAATATTTTGCATGCTTTAATTTTTGAAAGCTTGGAAGCCAAAATAAAGATTTAAAAAAGCTAAACATTTTATGCAAATATTCGGCTATACAAAGTTTTTAAAAACAGTCGAATGTATCAAATAAAACTATAATGACCTCATTGGAGAGTTAGCTAGGTGTTCATTATTTTCTAGTTTATTACGACCCGGGGAGTTAGTCTTCTCTGAGTAAAAATACCTGAGGGAGTCAGTATTATCAGGGAGTCGAAATAATCTGCTACAGCGGTTTAATTTCTTTTTCTTTTTTCTTAATGAATATCCGTGGATCGTATCGTGTATAGATTATATCCATTAACGTGATGAATACATATCTATACACGTTAATAGATATGATCTTCACGAGATACGATCCGCAGATAATTATTCGAAGTGAATAATTCCCGCCTTATTCAAATTGAATCAAATTAAGTTTATTTTCGAATTAATACGAATTAAAACAATTTTATTTGACAAAACGTGCAGGCGAACGAACACTCCATTTGTGTGGAATCCTTTCCCACTGAGGTGAAACGCAAAACAATTTGATCATAAAATATGAGCACTATGCCTCATTTTTTAATATTTTAACAATTTCACTCACAATACATTATGGAGAGACGAAAGAAAGGAAATATTAGTATTTCGTGGAAAGTGTAATTTTAGTAGCTCGTGATATCCTAGGTAAAAAAATGATTGGGACAGATCTTCAAAAGGTCAAAACTCATGCAATTGTATGGTTTTGTTTTCGCGAATCGGGAATTTTATATATTTTAAGGTATACATACATAAAGTATAAATGAAACATTAGAAATGCATGGAATTATTAGGCTGATGAATTTCGTTTGCAAGGTATGTTCGTTTAGAAAAATTGAGACTATACACAGCATTTTTGTTTGAGGAAAAACTACAGGATTTTCGCAAAATTTATTTTATAAAAGTATCTCTATTATTAGAGCTGAGAATTTTTGTGAGTTCAGCCACTTTGTCGGTAGCAGTTCGCGAGGAAATAAAAATGCATATTCTTTGCCTACATGGAATGAAAAGGGATGAAAAACTATTTTCAGTTATAATTAATTGTAGTAAAATTTTTATTGCTATTGCACATCTTTTTTCTTTTTTTCTAGCGCATCCGAAAATCACATTGTTTCATTGTAATTAGCGTCCTATTGTTGTCGTTTTTTTAGGACGAAAGCGATGTTAAATTCAGCTGGTGCGCCATCCCTGTGCGTATTTAAACATGGATGTTTTGGAATTTTTATAGATTTTTAATTTGATAAAAAGAAATATATACTCTTATACTCAGGCTTCTTTGTTGTTGTTAATAAATTTCTTTTTTTGTATTACACTAAACTTTTTCATTATGTTTTGGTTTTTGGGTTGGGAATTTCTTTGGAAGGTTTCTACAAAACTGATGCAAAATATTTAGCAAGACAAAAGTAGACTTTTAGGATATTTAATTAAGATTATAGTAACTCAGATTATCCGATACTTAAGGATAAATGATAATTAAAACTGAGCGATATTTTGTCCATTGCATTGCTGATGTCTCAAATTCGAAGACTTGGAGGTAAAAAGTTTAAACATATATAAATAAACTAATAATAAGTATACTCAGAATAACTTTGGTGTAAATGAGTTTAAAATAAGGTCCTAGCCTAATTTTGAAAGCATTTAACAAACAATATTTTACATTGAAATAGGTTTGCTAAAAATTTGTCTATTGAGGGTCCTATTAAATAATTTACAAAGTATTTGTATACATGCAAGGGCCTGGATCTATAACGTTATTAAAATGGACAAATCTCTATTATTAAAGAAAGTGAGTGTGCATGATAATTATAATTCGGGCTCAGGCTTTAGCTCTACGAGCGATGTCAGGCATCCCGGCTAGATCTATATAAAAATCATAATCAGTCGGAATAAAGAAAGGAATTGTACTCACAGGGAAACCTAACTTTTGAATGACACGAGCATATTTTCTTGCAGCCAACCTTGATTGCTCTTCACTAAAATGAAAAAAATTGAAATACCAAAAAATAATTCTATAAGTTTGGAATGGGTTTGTTGAAGTTGGTGGAAATATTATGACGATTGTTTCAGTGAATAAGAAAGTCAAGTGACATGATTTATTCAGGGTTAATATTTAACTTAGATTGTGATAGAAAAAAAGGAGAAATTAGCTGAGATTTAAATATTTAACAAGAAAAACAAACCTTTTAGCTCCAGTGCAAACCATTTTTCCAGAACTAAAGATTAATGCAGTTGTTCTTGGTTCTCGGATTCGCATAATCACAGCTGCAAAACGCTAAAACCAAAGTTTATTAAAATTAATATTTTCCCAATATTGATAATAACTTCTTAAACACACATTAAATAGAAATAATAATTGTCATATTAATAATATAAAGCTTGCAAGTTACCTTCGGGTTATATTCTGCATTTCGTGCATGCAAAGCAATCTTTTTTAAATCTAACTTGCAACTCAAATTAACAGTTGACACAATATTTCTAGAATAAGAAAATAGCTTTAAAACTTTATATATCTATTTATTCAAAGTTTTATATGCATAACATTTTACTGACGGAAGTTTACATCGAGAAAGAGCAAAAAGCAACCTTTTTGTAAGCAAGATCTTGGATTGCAGGCATCTTAGCCTAAACGTCACCCTTTGAAGTTAATGAGTATATTTTTTTACTTTAAAAAGGATAGTATATATATATATATATAAAGGATAGTAGGAAATTCTAAATGGATTTATCGAATAAACAAATTGTTTAATATAAATATCAAATATAAATAAAAAATAGTAAGTCACTGTAGATGAGGAACAGGAATATCATGTTTATGGCATTCCCAAAAATAGATGGTGTTTTTCCAAAAACGCATTTCATAAGATATTTGATAGTTTCAGGGTAAAATAATTCACGTTCCTATACCTCAGTTTTTTCTAGGCACAATATGCTTTTATTAGACACATACAACATGTTTTAAGGTACATCATTTGAACAAGAACTCACTGCAACTGAGGAACAATGCCAGAAGGTTCAGCAGATATGGACATAGGTGTCATGGGCTGAGGTGTCATTGGAGGCCCAGTCAATGGTGTAACAGGGGCATTAGACGGATTAGATGGATAGTAAATATTCGCCTGTTGGTTACTGGGTGGCATTGGACTGTTCGTTGGATAGAATGTTTGACTTGTTGATTGCATCAACTATTAAATATAACGAGACAAAAACATTAAAATAAGAAAAAAAGAAATTATTTTAGTGCATTTTAGGTTTTTGAAAAAAAAAGAAAGAAAAAATCAACCTGATTTCTCATACGCTGCTTAAGATCCTCATCTTCTTGTGATTCCATTTTAAAATCTTGTTTGTAACAAAAATCTAATTATTAATTTGTCTAAAATATATAACAAGAAATTTTTTTAGCAAAGATACAGTAATGTGCAAAAATTTGTCTAATCTCTAATTTCTCATAATTTAGAGATATTTCTTCTATTATTTTCACAAGCACGTCTAAATAAATTCATTGAACTAGATCCAGCTTTAGTTTTAAAACAACATATTTAAAGAGCTAAACTGATATAGAATTGTTTCAGCATATAATTGTTCTAACGAGAAGAACTTGTTATTTTCTAGCTGGTTGGTTTAATTTGACTATATAAAAAACTTGAAATCAGTTTTTTGTCCTATTACCAAATTTTGTGTTGTGTTTCAACAAATGTAAAAATGTAATTCTGATTATTGCTAGTGATCAGAACTGATGAGAC
Source organism: Dendronotus venustus (assembly GCA_031834005.1). NCBI lineage: Eukaryota > Metazoa > Mollusca > Gastropoda > Nudibranchia > Dendronotidae > Dendronotus > Dendronotus venustus. Next base: position 13,161 of record JAUEKX010054259.1, read on the forward strand.
AATGACAATTATTTACAAAATCAGTAATTAGTTATTCCCAATTATAACTGTCTATTGAAACATGTTTTGAACAATTTGGTAACTTATTTTCAAAATGACTATGGATTTTTATTGTAAAATTTTTTGATTTTAAGTATATACTTGCTAATAAAAACAATTTTTTCTCGCATTAATGTTTTATAACTTATAATATATAGCTAAGTGGTCTAAAAAATACTCAACTATGCATCGCTGATAAGAAATACTCACCCCAGAAATCAAGCTATATATCCCTATTACAGGAAGATTTTGTCCTGAAAAGTTATCATTATACATAAGAAACTCCCCTGATAATAAAAAACCAAAT
>JAUEKX010054370.1:2669-25115 GCA_031834005.1 Dendronotus venustus
AACTTTCTCTTTGGTACCTTTAGTTCCATCCACTCGGCTTCCAGATCTTCGATCTTCTCCTTGATATCTTCACTTGCGAAATGATCTACAAAATAAATTTACTGATCTTAATCCAAAATCAACTTTTGTTCTGTTGCACACATATAACAAGAATGCGTATAGCCAAGCATACCTCGTCGACCAATACTTTCCCTTGACCAAATTTGGAGATTATAATTAGGTAGTTATAAGAGGCTATTTTATATTTTAGTAGCAACAAAACTGAGAAAGTGAGATTTATTCTCAAAGAAATGGGGATTTAAGATGATGAAATCTTAAGAAAAATCACAAAAAGTGATTAACATAAAACACATTTAAAAATAGTAACAAACATGTAAGCTGAGCATGCGCTATCGTCCTGGGGTCAAATCAGCAAGGCGATCCAACATACTTTCTAAACTATCTAGTACATCTCGGCATTCAACCCGGGCCAACTCGCCTCATATAATCATCTCCCAACAGAGCCTTTACACAATACTACTCGAAATGTTACCTTGGAAATAAAAATTAGCTTGAAATCCTAGAACTCTTGAATACAACAAAATCTCACAATAACAATAAAGTTTCTGATGTGTATACCTGCTTCATTCATGGCCTTTCCAGCTTGGCAGACTGCGTTTATGTGAGGTTCATGGCTTAAAAGCTCGCTCTAAGAAAGTTGTAAAAAATATAATGCTAAATGCCAGGTAAATACCAACACCATTAAAATACATGAAAAAAATGTATCTAATAAATTTAAAGGTTTAAAACACCATTATAATATTTAATACAATTATAAATTTGAGTCATAAAAATAAAAAAAACATACAGTTAATGCTTGATGTTTCTTCAAAAGATTTTGAGCACCAATCAAATCTCTTCCTAAAAATTAAATCAAAATAACAGGGTATCATAAACTTGACCTTTGTAAACTCCCTTTGCAATAAAGTCTATACTTTTTGTTGTTGAAACCAATAAATAAATCATTGACCATAAAATGAAATTAATCAAATCGGTTTATTCAAAAATTAAATCTGTCATACTTTGTTTCAAAATAACAGTCTAAAAATCTTATACAAAGTCAACAAACCAATCAAAGATAAGAACAAAAGAGAATGCAGGCCACGTGGAACACGTCAACAGAAGAGAGCCAAGAAGACCTACCAGTATGAAGGGAAGATGCAATCGGTTCTTTCTCTCTTATCCAACTCTCTTCATCCTCGACATCGTGGAGGAACTGTTGATAGTTACGTGCATCCTCCAATATCTGCTTACGCTGAGAGACCGGCACAGACAAACTGTTGTATCTCTCAGCAAGTCTCTCCTTCTTAGCCTCGATAGCTGGTGCATTGAAGTGACCTTTGCTGATCAACTCATCTGCTTTCTCTGAAATGGCGTTTACACGATCCTGCAAAAGTAAAAAACAAAACATAAATTGTCACTTATCTATCCACGTGGCAGGTTAGCTCAGTCGGTAGAGCGTTCACCTTGTAACCGAAAGGTTGCAGGTCGATCCCTGCCTCCGTCAACTCAACGTATGAGTAGCACATCTTGGGTAATAAATCCGATCTGTGCGGTAAGTCACTGGGAGCTGAAAGTAGGTGTGGTGCTCCACTTCAATAATCAATCTCCCTGACTTAGCGCAAGACGAAAAGAGGATAGACTCCCTTGTTGTATGGTTGATAACGACACTAGATCTCCTCAATCTATTTACTTACTATCTATCCAAAGTGAACATGTCAAATAAAAATGATATTAATGCAATATGATTTAAAGATTAAAATATATATAGTATAAATTAAGGAATTTATATCTAATTTATAAGAGTTTATCAAGGTATCAAACTATACCGTGGAACAAATTAAAGCTTACAGCATGTGCGTTGATATCAGCTTCTAAAAGAATTTGTTTCTTTTGAAGATTCTTGACGCTCATCAAATCCTGAAAGTACAGTATTCAGAAAGTATTATATAACATACAATAGCATACTCTGATAAATTAATCATGAACTCGAAAGAGTCCAAATTAACCAAATTAACCCAATATGGAGAATTAGGTCATTTGTATTTAACCTAAATAAAATGAAGCATATAAGTCATTGCCACCTTTCCAACATCTGTCGATTCCAGCTGACTTTCCGTCTCTGCCAACCACAGCTCAATATCTTCAACACTTCGATTAAATTGCTGCTCTTGATTGGCTTCAACTAGTCTTTCACCTAACGAAAAGGAAAATAAAAAACTGATTAGAAAAGAACTAATAAAGATTCCCATATTATTAATAGTATTTCAATAAGAAAAATATTTGTGGCTATGGGGTTAATTATTTTAAAACATTTTTGGTACATAGATATACTCATGGTACTTAATAATTCTGTAAATATGACTTTGTAAATAAAATATTATACAAACACAATTTTACTGATTACCTTTTTCGTCAGCATTAGCTTGTAACTCAGTCCACTGTGACATCATATCATCAATTTGCTGTTGGATGTCACTAGAAGCATAATGGTCAGCAGCTATTAGCTCTTCACCTTTCGATTTTACATTCTCAATGCGACTTTCATTTGCATTGACTTCAGAAACAAACGCCTTATGCTTTTGAAGTTTTCCAGGGATATTGATGGGATCCTAAAAAGGTAAAAATAAATGTTGACAATGACAGATTGGATTTATTTCTCAAATAAAACCCTTTAATTTTAGTCATTTGACTGACTTTTAGAATTGACCAAGAGTTTCTTACACAAATAATGGCTGACCAATATTGTCCCTTGATATGTTGATAAAATTTAAGATAATACTTTACATCAGTTCAAATTCTCCAGCAAACTTATATTTCCAATATTTTATCTATTTATAACCTTTATAAGCAAGTTTGATAAAATACACAGTTTGATTAAACAAATCATTCACTTGATTCAGTACCTTATACGATTCATCTGCTGCAATTTTGTTTTTTTCATCGAGCCAAGCTTTTGTTTCTTCAACTTCCCGATCAAATTGAAAGTATTGTGCAGAGTCACCAAGTTTCAAACGACGATTTTGAGCTTGTTCTTCAATTACCTTTCTTTTGTTCAAAAGCTAAAATAATTAAAAACTAAATAGTTAAAACCTAATTGATAATTACTATACTTTACAACTATACTCTTGTATACTCTTATACCTTGTAGTAAACTTATTATTCGTCCCTCAACAACAAACTATAAGACTTGATTAAGTGGCCCACCAAATAAAAGTGAAAAATCTTTCTAGGTGACATTGTTCTGTCTGATAAAGTAAAAAGAATAGGATAAATACCAATACACGTATAATAAAATTTTCAGAAAGTTGAAATAATACAATCCGACAAGCACACAATCCTGACCTGTTCTTGTTTTGCCTGGATTTCCTCACTTGCATAATGGTTGCTACTTTTCAATTTATCAGCAAAATTATTGATAGCCTAAAAAGGAAGTAAATATTTCTAACATACATACATACATACAAAAAACAAAATGCAAAATTAAAAAAAAAGATTTAGCAATCATTTGTAATATAATATACCATACTGTAAACATATCATAAACCATTATATACATGCCTTAATTTTGTCCTCCTGTGCCAGGAAAACATTTTCAAAATCTTCTTGTTTTTTGGCTAAGTTATCAGCTCCATCAACTGAATCCGCATTTGGTTCGCAACATAAAAAGTTCTAAATTAAATTATAGATTCAATAAATTATAATAAATAGTTTTAAACGAACTAAGAATGTGAAAATATCTTAATAATTTATAAACAAGATTTTGATATTTTCCTATAGTTGTTTGAATAAGTGATTATTTTATAGTACCACTATTTATAAAGAGAATTGAGTATATATTTACTTCCTGTTTAGCAATGATAACATCCATCTGCTCAATATCTCTATTGAATGTTTGGAGTTCAGAACGCTGATCATACTCCAGTTTCTTATTTTCCCACATGTCAACCATTTCTTGTCTCTTGCATTCCAAGTTTTTCACTTTCTCCCCAATCTCATCTTTGGCCTCATAGTCATCTGTGACCATTTGATTGCCTAGGGAAACAGTATCATCAAATCCATCTTCAGAAGCATCAATGTAACCCTTCATAAAAGAATGTAAAAGATTACAGTTTTTAATTTATACAGGGTTCCCACAGACATGTCTCAATCAAAAATCCAGACAAAGCAATAAAATTTATATTATTTTTCCAGACTGCCAAAGTGAATTTGATATTTATTTTCCAGACAATCAGCTGAAAGGGTATATATTTTTCCAGACAAAATCTAATCCCTGTTAACCAGAAAAGCACAAAAAAATTTAAAATGTTAGTAAATTTATTTTGGGATGGGGAAAAATTGCTTTGAAAGATGGTTCTGATGGTTGGATGCAAGCTCAACAAATAGTGTCAATTAAAGTCACAAGAATATGCAAAGTATAAAGGAGCATGTCTGGAAATATTCTGTAATTTTTTAAGCAAGCTATTTACCAGACATTTTGCCAGACAGTTTTGCCAAATCCAGACTTTTCCAGACACTACTCTAATTCCAGACATTTCTGGCAGACGTGGGAACCCTGTTATAAGAATTGCTAGGCTCACATTAAAATATAATTTCAAACATTGATCATGATAAAAAAGATATCAAAGAGAATATTTTATAAATATACCTTATGCTCAGAGTGTCGTTCCAATAGAGCTTCAATGTTTGCATCATCATTTCCAACTTCACTACTTGACATTAAATTGACCATTTCATCAACAAATGCCAAGTAGTCACTAGAAAAATTAATCAATGTCTTAAGGTGGTTTTTAGTAAAACATTTATAAAGAATATTAAACAAAGTTATTATTTTGAAGTGGTGAATATTGTTTGTAAAGTAGTGATACAATGTGAGCCTTAGAAACAGAATATAAACAAAATTGTTAATACCTCTCCTCAGCCAGAAATTTCTGATAGTTATAAGAATTTTCCAGTTCATTCTTTCTCTTTGATGCCTATACAAAAGTTGCATAATTATTTACTCTTACTGTATATGCAACTAAAAACTTTGAAATTAAGTAAAATTAACTTTAACAAGTATATTTAAACTTAACAACGTCTTATAATAGAAAATTATTAGAATTACTACTATACGTACAAAAACTTTGAGATCATCCCAACATTCATTCAGTTCTACTTCTTTTGCGTGGATTGGTTCTTCTTCAGCTGGATATCTTTCTTTCAAGGATACAGCTTCTTCATTTAAGCTAACAACCTGAAAAGAAAGAATAGTACTATATAAAACAATGTGGAAGAAAAATGACAAAAGTCATTAGGTTCAAGAAAAGATAAAAGCTCAAATGAAACCTGAAACCCTATCATAAGATGTCCAAAACATATTTTACTTTACACAAACCTTATCACTGAGAGCAGCTAAGTCTCTTTCCAAAGTATCGTGTTTCCGCTGGAGTGTTGTAACCGAAGTTAAATCATTGCCAACATCAGGTGAAATCACTGCTTTTTTCTCATTTATCCAGTTGATTGTTTCATAAGCTTCGCTAATTAAAAGAAAAAAATATATTACAAATGTTATAAACAATAAAGAGAGGTTTTTAAAGCAGTATAATTCTCAAATTATGATTCTTACCTGTAGAAATGATAAACATTGTATGCATCACTCAGGTCTTTCTTTTTCTGCTCACTATGATTTTTCAAGTGCTCCCATGCTTCATTCAATTCCTATAATAATTAATATTGTTTTAACAAAATTTCCATTTACTTCTTTAGTGTTAATAAATATACTGTGTCAAGTTTAATTTTGGGTTATTATGGTAGTTAAAAGGTCTTACTGAGAATAGAGAGTAAGTATTGGAAACCTAATAACCTTTTATTACAGATAAAATAACAGATAAAAATAGCTTATACATATCCAGCTTTATCTTTATTAGAAATTTTTTCTTTCTATTTAATAAAATGATGCATGAAAGAAAATACTTTCATTAACAATCTATGTATTTATACATCAAAAGATTATAAAAGCCTATTATAAATCTTTATTTATAATTATTTTGAATACTTTAAGCCTCATCCATTGTTAAAAAGATCTCTCTCTATTTTTATTAAATGAAAGTCTTTATTTACCTGACATTTAGCTTTGATTTCCTCTATATCAGGGTGCTCTTCCTCTTCAAGCTTTCCACAATGGCTATTGATGTCAACAACTCGAATTTCATTTGCAATCAAATCCTTTATAAAAAATCAAAGTTAATTATTGATAAAGCTTTAAAGGAAGCAAAAATAAACAAAAGATCATTTTTTATTAGTCCAGTAGTTTTAGTAATATCTTTGTACCTCTAATAGTTAAAATAACAGTACATTTTTATACCTTCTGAAAATCATCAAACTTTTTCTGTAGCAATTCCACGTGATCAAAGTCTTGATAATTCTCTTCTGTTGACAATATAGCTTCCTTTAATATGAAAATAAGATTGGATTATCACTTGGCAGATCTAAAATTTAACATTTCAAAAAATCCTTTAAAATATTATCTTCTTACCTTTGCTGTAACCCATGATAAAAGCTCATGAATCTCTAGGTAAAAGTTGACTCTCTTTTGGGTGAACACCAACATACGTCCTCTAAACTTCAACTTCTCCAGCAAAAGAGCCCATAGCTTTTTGAGTTCGTCAATTCTTTGCTAAAATTAAAAATATTTAACAGATATATTTTGAATAGTAAAATAAAACTTCCAACTAGTAGCAAAATAGTTTAATATCCATTTGATTATCATTTAGATATGTTTAATAAACAGCAATTTAACTTAATTCTACCTGAACATAGTCAGATGCATAATGAGCATCATCAACCATCTCATTTCCACTCTTTTCAATCGACTCTATCATGTAGGAATGAGCATGTACTTCTGCTTCAAAAGTTGCATGCTTTTGGATCTTAACCTAATATAAATAATGAATAGTAAAGTTAAAATTTTGCATAAAAATACAGATGGGTTATACAATTGCGTTGTTCGTCAATCAAAGATATTATTTTTATTATGTTATATTATTACACTAAATGTAAGTTATAAAATACAAAATCTTTATTGTTTATTAAGAAATACATTGAAAATTAAACATTAATTTCACAGACCTATTATTGACCAAGCTCCTATTTTCCAGAACCCTTTAAGAAGTTAAAAATGAACAAAAAATTTGTTCCAGTCATCTAATCTAAGCCCAGTAATTTTGAAATACTGCCTTAGGCAGATTAATGTTTACATAGATTAAATTTTATTACTGTTTACTTCAATCTGAACAATAAATAAGAATAAGTAAAGGCTCCACTTTTTTTAACACTTAATTTTATCAATTTATCTATCATCAAAGCTAAATTATTACAAGTGAGGAGCACCAATAAACAACATATGCTCCTATAAACAACACCTACCTCATTTATTATAGTAGCCAATGAAGAAAGACAAACAAAATTTTGTTTTGTCTCTTTTAGTTACAGTTATAACTTGTACTACCATAAAATTTGTTTGTTTTTCTTAATTTGATAACAAGATAAATTTCTTTTAACGGGGTGTTTCATTTATCAAAAAGTATATACATCTATAATGGATAAGTATTTTATTTGAATAAGCATATCATAAATAACAATACGAGAGCAACTAGCTTTTGTACCTGCAAATTTACTGTATCTTTGTAGCATTCATCCAATGCAACTTGCATTTTATCATTAATCCAAACCTCGACTTCATCAGCATCTCGCTTGAATTGGAATAGTCTCTTAGTATCTTCCAACCTTTTGCGTCGTGATTGAGTTGCAACTTTGAATTCAGCATATCTTTTTAAAACTTGCTGTCTTCTTTCTTGTATGTCCTCGACAGTTTTTAATTGTTGAATTTCTTTTTTTGAATCTTTTTCACTAACAGTTTCCATTTTTCAGTAACTTGGCAAATCAGTTATCGAAAGATAAAAGTTGAGTCTAGGCAAAAAGGTAAACAAATTTTCCACCCATAAAAATGTAGGAAAAATAAATCTGAGCCATCTGTTATCTCTAAAGCATTTGTTTACATCTTAAAAAGCCGGAGATCAACATTTCCATCTATACCCCCGTACATCATGTCATTTTTACTATATCGATTAAGAGGTTTTCTTTTAGCCCGGGGGACCAAAACTTGTTAAGGGTCCAGCTACATTATCAGGATATTCGAACGTAAAGTGAGCCTTAGTTTCTAAAAAAGTTAGTAATGGTAGCTGTAGCGGCGCGTAATATACAGCTCCTCGTCCGGATTTTCAAGATACATAAGCCGAAGTGACCAGTTAATGATTTGATTTATTGTATCTGATAGCGTTTTTAAAAATAAACCTTTTATGTATAAAGTCATTTTTAATCTGCATAATCAAATCTTTTATTTATCTGTTATTATCAGATACTGATACTGATACGCTTTGCTTTAATAAGAAAAGAAATCAACCAGTTTGGAATTCTTTAACAGTGTTAACTGAGGTGAACTGAACCTGAGGTGATTTTGCTAAACTTGAGCTGGGCATCTGATATAGTAATTTAAGAAGAGGTATTTTGGAGTTGCATTAGCCACTTACTTGTCCAGTTTGGACTGTGCAAACACAGCCATTTAGTGCCTCTCAACATCATCATATATACTTGTCATGCTAATATGCTTGAATGTTGTGTACCCCAAACACCAGTACAAAGTTATTTTGTGTTTCTGTGAGTCTTCTTTCTACCGTGGATTTACCATACATATTTTGAAAGCGTACTTTATTTTGAACGTATGTAAACAAACATCTTTCTAAGTCTGTAACTTACAACAATTTCATCCACCAAGCTATACAGCAAACTAAAATATGAGATAGCAAGATGCAAATGTAGTGATTGTGTGTAGAGCAATTATTATTTTGATATTCAATTTTCAAATAATTAGATATGTGCTTGTGCACATCGATCAGTTGACATCTGCTATTTGTACACCACTCAAATACCATCATGGTTTTATTATTATAAATGCATGTATTAAAGCCTGATTTCCATTAGAAGATTAAAGCAAGATTTCCATTAGCCAATTAAAGCAAGATTTCCATTAGCCAATTAAAGCATGATTTCCATCTTATACACACTGAATAAAGATTATAAATAACGCAGTGTGTACAGATCTTTCACGTTATTTCACTTGCTCATTGACATTCAACGAGCATCAGTCTTGTCGCATGAGTCTGTTGGGAGTTCCAATTTAAAAGCCCAAACAAACATTTAGAACAATCTTTCTGGATCATTTGTAGTTTGTTTGACAACCCATATGGTTAGTAGAATACACATCACATAAAAAATTAAGTTTGCTTTTTAGTTTGTTTACATGTGTTCAAAATAAGGTACGCATTCAAAATATGGTAAATCCACAATAAAGCAAGAGACATATCATTATTACCAATTATCCCTTATATTTTTGTTGCTGACACAACACATATAAAGCTTATGAATGTTGTATCTCCTATATTCAAATATAAAATATTCACCTTTCTTATTCTCCCTAGAGTGTTTCAATGGTACATACTGTAGAGAGCAAATGTAACATTTTTTTATGATCATTGAAGTTGAAGATTGTGTTCAGCCTTTGTCTCCCCAAGTAAAAAGAGCATTAAGAGTAACTTTTGCCAGATAAGTTCTTTTCATTCATTGATTCATTGTCTAGTAAAGTTTCAAAATAATTAAAATTAATTTTTACATCCCAAACAAATCCAACATTGGTTTTTGTTGGTTTTATATTATAGTGTCTTTTCATAAACTAACCATATAAGATAACCATAGGATGATTAGTCACGTGACCACAAGCTTTCATTTCGATTAGTTTAAAACCTCCCATCATCATATCCATAACAAGCAAATTATAAATTCCTAAAACCAAAATAAAAATTGATACAGTAGGTCTAATGAATGGGATAATGCCAAAACTGTAATATAAGAAATAATAAAATTAAAATATTTAGACAAAATAGTTTCAGGTGTGGTTCAGTACCAAGTTCAACTACAGTACCACCCACCTTTTGCATCATGATTGAGTTGCAACTTTAAATGAGCATATCTTTTTAAAACTTGAGGTCTTCTTTCTTGTATGCCCTCGACAGTTTTCAATTTTATTTTATTTTTAAGCTTTACAGTAACACCCAGGGGTAAAGATAAGAGATCAATCACAACTAATTACATAGCTTGCAAAATTGTAATAGAGTCCTTGTTTACTGTGAGATCCAATTATTTTCTTTTCCATCAAGTTGCAATTTAAAACAAAAGATATGCAATTTTTTCATTGTTTCTAGGCGGAAAACAATCACGCATCTTCTTGCATCCATTTTTAAAAGTGTAACAAATTATTTCTTTCATGTTTTCTTTAATGTTTTAATCAAGTTTCAACAGTTTTTTAAGAGAACGATAAGGCCTTACTTAAGACCTTAAGCTTCATCCAAATAATTCGGCTTTGTAATAAAATACTTTTAATCACAAGGTCCCCGGATATTAGTAAATGTTTCTCAAAGCTTTAGAGCCTTATGTTTCTTATAAAAAATCTGTATTCAGATATTATGTGTATAGTAACTCAAAACATTTTGTTACATTAAAAAGAATTTGTTTAATTGTGAATTCAGGAGAAAAATGTTTGACATTTATTAAAATTACATTTTGTATGTGCTGAAGAAAGGAAATCTCTCAAGTTTTCTTTGTTATCATTTTAAGAGGATCCTGCTTTTTTGTGCAAGAAAACAAAAAGCAAGCTAATAGGTTTCAATAACAAAAGTGTAATCAGTTATAATAGATTAAAGAAAACGTAATTACATATTTAATTTCAGTTCTTGCCTTGTCTCAAGCAATTATAACTTACTCCAATATTTTTGCGAGATTTATTTTTCTTAGCGTTGCAACAAAACAATAGAAATGATACTTTAAAGACTTGTCGTCGTAGGATCAGGTGTTATCTTGACTGATCACATATCTTTACTTTTGAACGGTATATACTATATATGTCCCAGAAGTGACTTAGCTACTTTGTTTACCCTGTACGATAATCTTTGATAATGTAGTTCCTAGGAAATTAACAATATTTGTAGCTGAGATTAAGGTAACTCCATTATTGGAGCAAAAATACTTTATTTATTTCCATTATGTTTTATAATTTCTTCTTTGAACATAAGCATAAGGTGCTATCTAAGTAAGTTTCAGTAGATTTTTTGCTGGGCTGAAGGTCAGTCTTCTTGTTCCCAATTGGATATCTGTTGGCTACCATGGTTTAGTGGTCCATTGGGGGATAATCAATACTCTGTATGTAGAAAAAGCACCAATGGCTACTGCTTCAGGTTCTAGCTTCCATGCAATATATATATCATAATTTGCCTATTGCATCTGAAAGAAAAAAGGTCTATTGAGGAGTGTCCAAAAGCAAGAGCGATCTCCTTAAATATATTAGTATGTATATATATTCTATTGCATCATTGAATTTTCTAGATGCTTTACCGATGGTTATCTTTGCCTGCAATAAAAGCAGCTAATATCTTGTTGGTCAGTTAATCAGTTTCATATCAGTTAATATCTAATATATATTGTTGGTTCTTGTTCCATCTGCCATCATTCCTGCTGCTATCTGGGTAAAAACCGACCAGCTTTACTTGCATCAGTATTAGATAAATTAGTAGATTTTATGATTTTGTATTCCCCAAGTTAGCTCTTCCTAGCCTAATTTTGCTGTCCCAGTTTCCTGTCTTAATTTTTTGAGATTGAGATTTTTAGTTCTCTTTAAAATAACCTACCAAGGAAACTGCCAGAAATGAGGAAACTAGATTCCAGGTAATCATTGCCAATCCTAATTGTAATGTTGGGATTAGTCAGTGTCCAAGATCTTATTCTTTTTCTCTAGTCTCAAATATGTAATTCTCATTTTCACAGAATTTAACAAACCTAAAGAATGTTATTTCTTATGAAGGAATAAAAATTTATTCAAAATCATTCTAAGTGATTCTCCTGAAGGTGAGAAGTTTATTCCTTGTTTTAAATAATTAGACAATCAATTGGAATTACTGTAAGGCTCTAAACATATAATAAATACTGGCCAAGTCCTACATATAACTTCACAATAAGCACCGATCTTCTCACAACAAATGCTTTAATATTTAAAGAAAAGAAGCCATCTTTGCTAGAATAATTACAAATATGTACTAGCATCTGCTATTTTTTCAATTTTATCATTCCAATTTGTTGATAACAGGTCAAGGTCTTCAACAATCCTTTTAAAATAAAACATTTCCAGCTGAACTTACCATTTAGAAATATATTTTTGCAAATCAAATCAGCTGTAGATCTGTGGTATGAAAAGGTGTTCAACCTGTAACTTTCTGGTCAGGGGTTCAAGTCCACCACCAGCCACAGTGGGGATGGTAAACTCTCGTGCCTAGAGACAGTCCTGGATAAGTATTTATAAATAAATAAAATTAAAACCTTGATGTTAAACATATCTCAAAAAAATACAACAAAATAATATAGTTGAGTGGCTACTCTTACACAATTTTACAGTATGCGAGCTTTTTCCATCTTTATTAACAGGTGTATTTGTCTAAAGAAATGTAAAAATGACACATGTTTTACAATATATTATTTAAATTCTATGTCAATCAATTTTTTAGCTATAAACATGGCATCATCGGCGCAGGCCCAAAGAGAAGAAAATGATGAATTAGAAGATGATGGAGGACCAATCTTGGTCAACAGACTGGAGCAGCACGGTATCAGTGCTAACGATATAAAGAAATTATCGGAAGCTGGTTACTACACTATTGAGTCTCTGGCATACACACCAAAGAAAACATTACTTACAATAAAAGGAATCAGTGATGCCAAAGCTGACAAAATACTAGCTGAAGTTTTGAAACTTGTGCCGATGGGGTTTACAACTGCGACAGAGTTTCACCAAAAACGTTCAGAAATAATCCAAGTGACAACAGGATCAAAGGAGCTGGACAAACTATTGCAGGGTGGTGTTGAAACTGGTTCAATCACCGAAATCTTTGGTGAATTTCGTACTGGTAAAACACAATTATGTCATCAGCTTTGTGTTACCTGCCAGTTACCAGTGGATTGTGGCGGAGCCGAAGGTAAAGCCATGTACGTTGACACAGAAGGAACCTTTCGTCCTGAACGATTGTTGGCTGTTGCCGAAAAGTATAAACTAAATGGACAGGAAGTTTTAGACAACGTAGCATATGCTCGAGCATACAACTCTGACCATCAAACACAGCTACTTATTCATGCCTCTGCTATGATGTCGGAATCAAGATATGCCTTGTTGATTGTGGACAGTGCAACCGCATTGTATCGTACTGATTATTCAGGCCGAGGTGAACTCTCGGCCCGACAAATGCACATGGCAAGGTTCTTGCGGTCGCTCTTGGGACTTGCAGATCAATACGGGGTAGCTGTTGTGATTACTAATCAGGTCGTGGCACAGGTCGACGGTGCATCCATGTTTCAAGCTGATCCTAAAAAACCTATAGGTGGTAACATAATGGCTCATGCGTCAACAACTAGACTTTACCTTCGCAAAGGCCGTGGTGAAACAAGGATCTGCAAGATATACGATTCTCCTTGTTTGCCAGAGGCTGAAGCTATGTTTGCTATTTATCCCGATGGTATTGGTGATAGCAAAGATTAAACAGTTAATATTGGTTTTGGAGTGTGTGTTTCTCTCTAAACTGATTTACTTGTGGTAACGTGCAAAGGCTTATTTAGAACAGTTGTGCGACCAGTTAAAACTCTACGGAGGAGAATTATTCCAGCAAAAATAATGGTATTTTTGTGTAAAAGTGTTCTCCTTCACGGATATTTGGCTATGCGTAAATTTATAAGTGAGGGGAGGTCTCCGAGGTGGTAATGTGCTGTCATGATAGCTTCTTATTTCTTATCTTCAGATTTTCGTCTTTTGTTTATTGTCCTTGGGATCGTCGGTTATTTTTTCATGCGTATTTGTCCAGGCTAGTGTAATGTGTGATATTGCAGATATTATTACAAACAACATTGTGTGCAGAATTTTGAAACAATGTTACCCCGAATCCTCTTGTAAAAAAATTATGTTTGTTGTTTCTTACTTCGAGTTAGATATTGGATAGCATGTACTTTATCAGCCAAGTAGCTACATGTGTAAATATAGCGGCGAGAGTTTGTAAGAAAAATATATTTTTATTTTATTTCATTTTTTTGGTACATACAGTATCCAGAGTTTAAGTTAATTAACGATTAAAATCTCATCTAAATTGAGAGTATTCTTGTTATATTTATGTTAAAATGTTTTGTCCTGTTTGAGTTATTGCTTTAAAAACGAAGAATGGGTGAATGTTGAATTTCTAGCCTTTTTTTGCTTTTATGTTTCTTGTCAACCTCTTCTTAAATCAAAAATGCCCTTAAGGTTCAGTATGCTTGTTGTCCACTCAGCATATATAATCTTTGCGAGTGGAATTCATTAATATCAGAATCTTTTTTTTTGCAAACTTGTGGAGTATATTAACGTTTATGTTTTGTTTTTTATAGTATTTTTGAGGTTGTCGGAATGTAATTAGTTTTGTTCGTTTGACATCCTATATACAGGAAATTATAATACGCTAATATTGATACATTTTTCTTCAGTCTTATTTGTTATGATAATAGTTATAGTTGAACGTTCCGACAAATATAAATCGCATTAGCAAACATTCTCTCCGGCCGACTAATTATTAAGGGTTGGTCTCTTGAGTGCTTTAATCGAACATATTAAGAATGTGCTTGCCTTTAATGTCATTTTTGTTTTTGTTGTTTTGTTGTTTTTTTCAAGAATGTTTCACGTAATAGCCCTAAAAAATTTCTAACAATCTAAAGCAACTTGCCTTGACTTACCACTCCTACACTGGACAATTTAATAAAAATTGGATTTGCTTACAAAAAAACGTTTAAGTGGTTATGTATCACTACCTTATTGCTATTTTGGTCTTGTTTTTCTCCTTTTATAATAATTTTTATTTTCGTCCTAGATAGAAGAAATAGAGAAAGGAATAAAGAATAAACTAACGATTAAGCGAGAGTCATGGCGACCATAAAGTCACCCTTCATTAAGAACCCGCCCTCTTCATTGCCGGACGAGCCGCCCCGTCGAATGATCGCCACGCAGCAGGAGATGATGGACGCCCAGGTGCCGTTACGATTCCGAGACTATTGTGCCCACTTGTATATTCCACTGATGAAGTGTCGCTACGATACTCGACGGATGCCTTGGAAATGCAAGGCGGAGAAACACGAATGGGAAGAGTGCGAGATGGCCGATTACTACCGACGCATGCGCGATAAATACCGTGAAACATTGAAAATGCAAGCCGAAGAGAAGGCTGCTGCAGCTGCAGCTGCTGCCGAATGAAAAACAGACGTTTTTAATCTTCTTCAGAAGAATTAAGGACTCTCCTGTTTCTAGTTGTACTTTATAGAAATATTTTTTTGTTTGAATTATATCTCCTCTCCCTAGGATTCATAACCAAATATGGAGTTAGTTGCCTTTTGTTGTTTGAAAGGAAAAGCAATGTAACCAAACAGCTAATTTGAAAAAATGAGGTCAGATTTATTTTATACATAATCTCAATTTAACAAACTCTTTAAGGAATCTCTGATCAATTTTAAGGCTATTTCTTATAGTTTCAAAAGAAACACATTTAAACATTTACGCTACCAAATTGCCAATTTTAAGAATTCTCGGTCTAATGTGCATTACAACTAATATAAGCAGTTTACAAGTTGGCTTATGGGGTTATCTCTTCCCAACGAAAATTTTGCCTATTTATTCGTTATTTCATCTTTTCAAAAAGCTCCTGATTAAGAAAGAAAAAAAAGCCTTTTTTTTTTTATTGTTCTCTTTGAAAAAAAAATCCCCTACAATTAAAACAATTACATTTATGAGTTACGATTGCCACAATATTGTGAAAGAAAAATAAGTATGTGCCCACACTCCCCCGCTCTTAAGTACCATTATTCATTTCCGCTGGATATTTGATTAGTTTTTTCTTATTCCTCTTCAAGAGTTTGCTTTTTTTTTCCTCGTGAAAAGTTTTTAATGTTTCCTATGCTGGAAGTTGATGTCTGCGTGATATTCATAATATCTAAAAATAAAACTCGCAATTTACTTCAAACATTTCTATGTAATTGGTGCGAAAAAGAAAAAGGTGTAATATTGTGGTTGTACACTCATATCATATCATCATTACAATTTCTGTTTAAATTGCTGACTAACTATTCGTGTTTGTGTTATTGTACAAGACAGTGGTGATCCAAGTAGACATTCTGTAATTTCTTTCGAGGTCTCATTAAAACTGTTAAAGAGAATTTGGCTCCACTCCGTACTACATAAACTGGTTACGTGATTTTGTCCACTTTCTTTCATTTCAGTTGAGAGGTATTGCAAAAGTACATTGACGTCAACGCGTATAGTATGAAATGTTTGTAGGGGTCAACAGTTCATGGTATTTTAAAGAGAAAGTCGTTATAGTGGTTTAACACTATAATTCCTGGTAGCATTTTGTATTTTTTTTTTTTTGCTTTCTCGTTATTTTCATTATGATGAGGATGCACAATCTACTTGTGGTTGTTGTGCTGTTGGTGTTGGTTCATTGTCATTGCATTCAAGCAAATACTCCGAATCCAGGTATTAGATACTCATCCTACATGTGTAGCTTGTATACATACACGTTCCTTTATAAGAAACTATTTCATAAAAACGTCGAGGCTGAGATTTTGCTAAAAATTGAGAACATTCTAAAACCATGCTCAGCCTAAATTCCTTTATCGATCATTGAGAACGAATTAAGTCTAGAATAAACATTTATATTGTTTTTGAAAAACTCCTATTTTGTAATTTTGTAAAACAACATTTGGGACTGAAAATACACAAAAACATATCTATATAAATATATATACCTTTAGTAATACATTCATAATTTTCTTATAAACAGGTCTGCTAATTTCTTAAAATTTGTGATTTTGATGCTTAACAATGTCTTATTATATTTTCGAATTAAGAGCGTCGTAAAATTACGTTTTGTGTGAAATAATAATCGTTTCCAGCAAGTTCCACTCGGGTTTCTTAACAGTTTCTAGTGCCTTTAGGCCTTTTTTAACCTTCGAGTGCCGATGTAGAATATGTCATACATTTGGGCTTGAAAGCACCTTGCCTGCTTCCGAAAGCTATAACCTTTTGGCGATTTGAAATAAATATAGATCATTCAGGCTTTTGTTGTGGAAGAGAATCAAGTTACCTTCCGAATTTAGTAGTAAACACATTTAATTTGGCGAACACAGGTAGTCTTTGAGCGACATCTGGAGATTGGACTTGTTTGTGAAATTTAAAGCCTCGAAGTCGTGTTTTAACAAAAGCTGTTTTTGTTGTAATATTGGAGGAATTCTATTGTCAGCAATAAATTAATGGCACTAAAACATTAATTCTTACTTGATATCAATCGAGAATCCCCATAGGAAATACTATAATTACTACCATTTTAAAATTCTTATTATTTAGAAAAACAATTACTAAGAAACATTACTTTTGCATTAAAGCTGAAACAATGTTTTTGAGTTAAAGGTTTCACTTTATGCTGAACACCCAGTATATCTATCTATTCTTCCTTCTTCCTTTTCATTATGAGGCTTAGTTTTTATTAATGAAATGCTGAAAGTAAAGTGACTTTCCACGACGAAGATGACTTTTGATGAATATAAATATGATATATATATATTTTTTTTTTTTTTTGGGTTAGTGTAAGAATTATTTTAATATATAATTTCGAGAAATCAAAAACATTTTGACTATTACTATTTGATTATACGTGAACTCACGTAGAGGTTAAGTTTAGTGGGTCCTTGAATTTTTTTTTGGTACAGTATATGGAAAGGTCAGACTGGACTGGTTCTTATAAAAAGAAAAGCGTGTTCCAATTTAACTCCATTCGTGTAATTCATACCATATAAAGTTTTTTTTTTTGTTGTTTTTTGGTTAATCGACAATGATTGCAGTAACATTTCATCTGCCTACAAGAGCGAACTCTAAAAATAAATGTTAGCAGTTGATGCCCATGAAGGAGAGCTAGAAATCAATTGCCTTAAGGTAGTTATTACCTTATTTTCAAGAATAGCCACTTTTTTACTCTCTTTCAGAGATGTTTGAAATACTCTGGATCCGCCTCTGAAATCCCACCCTGTTTTATCTAAAAGTTTTTTCCTTTTTCTTTTCCTTTTTAGATTCATGTTTGATTATGAATAACACGATTACGACTACCACTAAAGGGATTTACTACCAGATCAACACATCTGACATTTCAACATGCGTTGATATATGCGAGAATGACACTTTTTGTGACTATGCACTTTTTAGCAAAGGATTTATCACCCTGCAGGAGGCCTGCTTCTTGGGCTCGAATCGAGTCGTTCCGCTTGATTTCATTCACCATCCTGATACTGTTACGATTGTATGTAGAGGTAATCGATGCTTTAACATAATCGGGAGGCGGGAGTTGAGATAAACCATAGAAAAGTATGAAAAACAACCGGTTGAAAAGACGATTAAATAATTTATTTAGAGATTTATCAATGCCAAAAAAAAAGCCCATAATAATAAAAAAAATCACTTTCTAAAAATACCTGCATCAAAAGTTATCGTCATTTAAAGTTCCAGGTTTGGAGGCATACTATCTGTATTAAATTCGAAATCCAGTGCTGTCGCAATCTATTTTACATGGTAACATGACGAAATTAGCCTCTGTTCGTAAACTTCCTTGGGGTTATATTTACAGCTAGTGAAGTGTCTAGCGAACTGATCGAGGCGAAACAAAATGTCGAAAGGTTGACTGGGTATAAAAAATAATAAAAGTAGCTAAAAATCAATTATCATTAAGTTTTTTCGAGGATAGCTACTCGCTTCGGAGATGTTTGAAGCACTCGGGATCCGCCTCTGAATAGTAGATGGATTTTTACAAATAAAAAAACAGTCTTGATTATATTGAATATTGTATTGATAGACTGTCTGGTTTTTGAAATGTCGACGAGCCCCCCTCATACGTAGCTTAAAAATAAGCAGGCTCTCATCAACTCTGAGAGCTATTACCATCGATCGCATATAGGGATTGATTTATTCCGAAACCTCATTATTACTTTTTTTCTTGCAGCAAGATGTGTAAAGGATGGGATAACTTACAACAGCGGTGATGTCATTTACAATGAAAACTGTACAGAGAAATGTAAATGTAATATCAACGGCCACTTCCAATGTTCTAATATCTCTTGTTTGTCTGCTACAGCGATGCCGTGTTCTAGCGAGCTGAATCAGATACAGACACGGTATAGGAAGCCTTATCCATCCTCGTTTCAGTGTTTCTGTTGGGAGACCACCTGTCTTCGACCAAGTAGGTTTTGTTTTGTCTTGTTCTTGTTTAGAGGTACTCGAAAGAAAGAAGGGTTTGGGAAGAGCTGAGAGTCCATATTGTCATTGCTTTATTTTATTTATTAGGTACGAAGAAACTGTTGGTCACCAAAGGCTGGCACCTCGAACTGAATTGCTCCAGACCAACGCTGTCATGGAAACATAACGGCAGCATCATAAGTTTCACGAACAACACATCTCGATACAAAAGAACTTTCACGTCGTTGAGGATCACCAACGTAGGAGTGTTAGATAACGGTATTTACACGTGCGAAGGAGATCTTACATTGTATGCGGTTCAAGTTGTAAAGAAAGGTATTTTTTTTTTTTTGTTATATATATATATCAACGAGGTACAAATAGATAGAGCCCTATATGTATTTTCTCTCTCCAATCCATGTTAGCTCTCAAGGGAGTTGTGTTACCTTAATTCTACATTATTTGTTAACGTTTGTCACACTTGGCTGATATCAATTGAATTTACAAAATTATGCACATAATCTGGTAAACCTTATATGGCTATAAACCATGCAAAGATCCAAAAAAATCAAATTTTCCACTCTTGATACAGTTTTGATCTATTCTTATACAGTTTCTTTTCGTTGTTTTTTTTGTGTTTTTTTTTTCAATTATTTCATATCTTGTCTTTTTCGCAAATCTAGCTTGTTACTTTTATATTTTTTGAGGTAAGAGCAGCTTAATTGCCCTTTTTTTCTTGTTAATCTAAATTTTAGTTTTTAATATTGTGAAATGTAGGTTGAGAAATGTCGTGCGCCTAAAATAGTGTGCAAATGAAAGTGGAGTGAAAGCCAAAAAAATCGACCATTTGGGAACTACTAGGTTTACCTGTAAATGCAATAAATCTATGAAGAAGGAGGCTTATGAAAATTTGTGGCGTTTGTGTGTCAAAAACCTGGCGTCCTACTTATCCGGTGTATCAATTAACGAGAGAGTATAAAAGTTCTCATCATTAAAGATTCTCACTGATTTAGTGGAGAGAGTGTTGAATTTGCATAATTTGTTTTAAAATTTTAGGCTGGTTAGTGATGCGTGAAGGTAAGCAAGTTCAGCTGAAGAGTGGATCGGACCTTCTGGAGATGTCGAGATTGTTGCTTATCTTAGTAAATCTAGTGGTCGTTAATTTCGTGTCATAAACAAGACAAGGTAAATATTTGTTGTTCTATTACATTATACCAAGGACATATTATACCCTCGATAAGTGAGACCCTGGATAAGTGGGACTTTCACTGATTGGGACCGCTCAGCTCTCGGTTCCTTGAATTTCCAAGGTTGATAAGCATATTCATTAAGTGGCACCAATCTTTTCTGTCCCTTGAGAGTTATTCGTGCTTTCCAATTTAGCTTTTTGGTCCTGTGTCAAAATTTTTAATACTCGCATTTGATGCGAACTACTGTAGAATAATACACTATTGCACCTACCATTTTGAAATTAACAGTCACGTATAAATATCTAGAGAACCAATTGTTATGGTTTTTCAATTGTCAATTGTTTTCGAAATGTTTTGGGTAGTTTTCACGAAAATAAAGACGATGCAATCTCCTACGCATTATTTTATCACTCGACATTTCTAAAAAATTTGGGCTATCTTTTGGTAATTTTTCGGAAAGTTATAACTTTTTAAAATTTTTATATCTTTCCAAAGCGCGAAATAAAAATCAGCAAAAATTTGTACTTTAACATGAACATTCGAATTAAAACCTGAGAAAATGAGACTGATATTTATTAACTTTCCCGTGAAAGAAAGACTTCACTAAAATTGAACTCTCTCTTGTGATGGGCTGATATCTTAATGGTAAAGAGGTTAATTTATAAACTTGAGAGTCATACATGGCAACAAAGTCAACATTATTTTAAAAATTGTATTCATTACACTTGCTATCGTCCATTTGTCGACGCTAAATTAATTACAGACACTATAATATATATATATATAAAATGAACAAAACATTCTGCAAGAAGTAATTAAGCCTGTTTGAAAATTTGCTTATCTTGAATACATTCAAGGGTTGTAGAGGTTAGAGAGGTGTATATATATTTATACAATGATCTATTTGCAACTAATGTATTCCATTAGCAGACTTTGTATCGCTAATTTCAACAACGACCATTTAAAGTGAAATATCACCTCTTCCACTCACAATTACGTGATTTTCTGCCTTAAAATTTGACCGAATTTGTAACCTTTGACTCATAGACTTTTTCCCTGTCTTTCTGTTAGTTTTTTTTTTCGAAATCATAACCTATTTACAAAAAGCTTTTTCATTTTATTGGTGACACAGCAAAATTCGTTTCCCCAATTAGCATATCACGTTTAAGGCAACTTTTGGCGTCGTATAAACATCCATACAATGTTGTTCTAACGTTCAACTAATATACCACAGTAGCAGTAGTGTGATATAATACTGAAGGGATTACCCTGGAAAAATTAGTCACGTCTCATGCGATTCGTTTTTTTTTCGAGTATGTATAAACTGACATACATAAAAAGTTCGCGTTGGCGAAAGTCTTATAGCCTTACAAAATGCCAGGCCAAAATAATAGTTCTAGTGACCCAGTTATCAATTTAATTCCGTGGTCTGACCTCTTCCAGGACATTATAGTAACAGTTGACCCTCGTTTCGATGTTGATATAAATATCAGTTGTCTAGAAAAAATAAGACCTTCAGCCTTTTGGGAATGGGGTTTATGGCAGTACAATAGTAGTTTCTCGTTACTTGGTATTTCGAAATCCGCATATTAAATTCTTTATTTCTCGAGAATCAATAATTTTGTATTCGTACAGTCTGCTCCTGGGGTATTCATAATATTGCAAGATTTTCGAGATTTTCGAGAGTAATGTATGCTTTCATGCTAAATAGACTGCTTTGGAATTGTTTTGTTTTCTACTTTTCATTTGGCGGTGAGTATTATTGTTATTATTGTTGTTGTTGTTGTTGTTGTTGTT
>JAUEKX010054815.1:0-13495 GCA_031834005.1 Dendronotus venustus
AATAATAATAATAATAATAATAATAATAATAATAATAATAATAATAATAATAATAATAATAATAATAATAATAACAAACAATTTTGGGTGTATATATCATTATTACAGTATAAAATACATATTATAATTTTTCACCAAACAAAGTGATCAGAAAATAATTGAAAAAAAAAACATTTTACAGTGAGAAGTTTTGTAGTACTTTCACATTTTTTTTTTGTGAATCATTTTCCAAATCGAGTTGAAGGATAAAACATACTGGGATTTTTTGGTTTCTATTTAAATATCGATTCACAAGAAATCGCATGTTCATCATATAATCATGGTTAGTATGATTTATTTTCTTATTCTCTCACAGATTTTACTGAAGGTATAGGTTTTTTTATGGTCACGTACTGCTTTCCACACAATTCATTTTTATAATTTTATAAATTTTCATAAGAACAGTATTACTGAGATTTCAGGCCAGAAATGATGAATATACTAAGAACTTACTCAGCCTCATTTTTTTCGAAAGTTCGTACGAAAAGAAATTACAATGTAACAAATATGACCAACAATGTATCAATTATTCATTTTTATTTTAAGAATATGATTCGATTCTATATGAATCATCATCAGCTAAAAACAAACAAATAAAAGTAGATTACTCAGCCTCATCTTATTTACAAGTTCGTAGGAAAAGAAATTATATTAGATATTATATTAAAGAACTATATTAGAACAACTTTTTTCCCTTTTTAATACGACATCGTAAGAACCAGTGCTACAGACACCGAGTGAACAAATTCTATAATCCAAAAATTTGCGATTTTTTGAATTTTTAGTGTAAGAACCCTTACCTAACCCTTTTCAAGAAAATTACGTCATTTCAATCCCTGATAAATTGTCTAAACTATTTTGCCTCACTTTTTTAAAACTTTTCTAAAAAAATGTTACGATAGTTTTTGTGTTGAAAAGCTATAAAAATCACTTTTTTTCATACTCACACTCGTTTATCACGCATAGAATCTCGAATTATGATTTTTTTTTAAAGTGAGGCAAAGCATTTTTCCTAGAACCATTTAACATATACGGAGTGAAACTCGCTTCTATCGTATGCTTATAAAAATATTGTTGGTATTTATTATGTAACTGAGAGACTTTTAATTTCTGTTACAGGGAAGACTAGGGTCAAGAGAAAGTGACGGTAAGAACATCATTTACTTAAAACTTTTTACGTAACACTCATCTTAAGACTTTCTGATGATATATCAAAATTGTGAAAATAGCTGCAAAAAGACCTGGGAAGGAGTTAAATGGTTAACTAGAAACAGAGCGTTGGATGTTTTATTTGGATAATTATTTCACCCTTCGATGTACTTTTTTTCCAAGGGAGTAGAGACGTTCCTATAGGATCGGCAAACACATGTGTAAGAGAGCAAAAAGACAATTATCTGTTGCAACACACTGTAAATAAATGTCCTTTCACTCTCCTTTGCAGATGTGGCAAATGAATCTCTACATCTGCTTTTGGAGAGTATATCGTTACTGGTTAAAAAGTGTTAAAAATGACTGACTGACTTATTTTTATAACTTTCAGGCTAAATTTTAATTTTAAATCTATAGCCCTTCTAATGAGAAGGAAAAAAAGTGCGTCAAATTTAATTACCGCTCTCTGTATTGCCAAACAGTAGGTGGTCGATATCTTTTTTTACAGAAGACTTATATAGCTAACTCTTTAGTAAACCCATCCGATCACCATCTTTAAACTTTAAACTTTAATATTTCTTATGATAATAAAAGGACTGAATCATTTTTATTTAAAGATATGTACAAACTGTTTATGACTTTTGATGGCAACTCAAATGGTCGGATATCAAGACGAGAATTGAAAGCAGTTTTCCTTGCCCTCAACATCAATATCACACCAGAGAGCCTTCATGAGGTCTTCAAGAGTGCAGACAAGAATTGTATGTACTTTATAACATTTAATTTTGACAATCCAATAAGATGGCAATAGAGAATATTCCTCCAGTTCAGAAAATATTCATGCTACTGGACTACTAACAGCGTTTTTAAACTCATAAAACGGAATGTTATTATGATGAGCGTACTTAATGATAGTGTGTACCTTTGATGTATGATTTCAGATTATGTTAAGTATCTTCTGATCTGCTTTATTTTTTCATATTAAAAATATATATTTTCTGAAAGCTTACATGATTCTCTATTTTGTGATATAATTTTTGAAAAATAATAACATTTTCAATAATAAATTTAAGCAATCAAAGAAAAAAATACATAGTCTTCTTTCAAGAGCTCCAAGTCCCCTCCACATTATTTTTTTTCAAGAAAATTACGTAATTGAAATCCCTGATCAATTGTCTATAATACTTTGCCTCTTGGAAAACTTGGAAGGTTGGGAAGTAGACCAAAATTTGATTCCCAGATATCTTCAATTTAAGTTTTTGCTTATGTTTACACAAGAATTGAATATAAATCACATTCTAGTATATGTATCATTTCCTTTTAAAATAAAATCTGTTGTCCTTAAAAATACAAAGTTTCACGAATAAAAATATGAACGTTTTGTTATCATTATTTTTTTGTTAGTTCTCGATTTTTATCTTAAAAATAAATAAGAAAACATTAGAGGCAAGCTTTTAGAGATTGTAAAAATGAATTTGGGAATTCCGTACAAATTTGAAAAGTTAGGGGAACACCAATATAAGGAAAAAAAGACATCCTACGTAAATCTTTGTATTTCAGGTAGTGGACATATCGAATTCGAAGAATTTGTGAGCGTTTTTGCGAGTTGTCTTCAACCGCCGAATGAACACGAACTGTTGGAAGCGTTTAATGCGTTCGATAAAAATGGCGACGGATTTTTGACAGAAGAAGAAGTCAAGGGTGTTTTGAAGAAAGCTAAACAACCTGCAACGAACAGGAATGTCAGCGAAATGATAAAATCAGTGGACACAAACGGGGATGGAAAGATCAATTATAAAGGTAAAACACTCTTATGCAGTTAAAATAATTTATGCTAATGTTTTTTTATTAATCAAATTTTTTGCTACAATTTACGTCTTGGCATAATACTTATAGAAATACTTATTTTTCTTCTTTTTTTTAGAATTTGTTACAATGCTGAAATCTTGAGACCGATGGAACTAAAAGAATATAATTTTGGTTAATATGTAGATGATCCATGGCATATGATATACACGCAACATACAATTATACATGTATATTGAATTAATTACGAATTTCCTGAGTTTTCCGGCCTAGCATCTTATAAATCTAACGATATAATATTAACTAGATTATATATATAGTATACATAATGTTTGAACGTATAAAGACACCAATAAAATATTAATTTTAATTAAACTTATTCTGTATTTTGGGACATCTAAAAAGCTACGGGAAAATCGTTAGCTTTTGGGAAAATCTTTAATTGTTATTCTCCTACAAAATCGAGATGGACCTTTCTCTTGTAATAATCGTGGCAAAAGTTTTATACCTTTTTAAAAATATCAGTAAAATAAAGACAAGATACTTCATACTTTTTAATTACAATGGTGTAAATTAATGACACGCGTGAGTATGTACTTACATATACGGCAAAAAGTGTGAATATATTTACACGATGGTAGCAAATGGCGGCGATGCACAAATCTTAGGTTAGTCAAGACGAGTGAAATACTAAATACACTATATCTCTAGAAAGCCATGTTCTAATAAATTAAGATTTCCCAAGAAAGTCAATAATTTATTGGTGTAATTTTTACACAAAAAAAAAACAGTAACAAAACAAAAAAGAACAAACAACAAACAACAACAAAAACAAAATTGCCATAATTTTACACAAATTAATTAGAAAAATCTCATCGTTCAGTCACGGAAGTAATCCAGAAAAGGAAGAGAAATAAAGAGTAGTATTATCTTTATTAAAATGTCTTAAACAGAAAATTTAGCAACATATTATTTTGTGTAATTAAAAAACACGTAGTTGCATAAAAATATACTAAGGCTTAGCAAAAAAACTTCTTTAACAACCTTAGAATTAGAGATTAAAATAATAATCAATACACAATTTTGATTCACGATTCTTTCATACTGCCTATTCACTTGATTCTAAAAGATTGGTTATTAATAATTTTATTAAAAACTTTAAGTTCCTAAACTCTTTTTTTCCGTAGAAAAGTTTTGGTTTTCCAAACAGTGTTTAGCAAGAGTATGAAGTAAACTAAAGTACTATTATAATTAGTAAAAAAAATATATACAATACTTGGGTTTCTGATTTTAATGTGCACAGGCACAATATTAGTTGAGTGTATAGCGGAATCTTCAACCTCAAAGCTTCTTGTTTCTATTAATGCCTAGCAATTGATAGGATCTGAACTTTTCATTGCTTTTTATCCGGGAGACTTTGGACATAGGGACATAATTACAGTGAAAATACAAATTGTTTTTGAGATGCCAAATGCCCAAAAAACTATTCCAAAGAAACGCCAAGGTGATGCCTCGAGGATCGCCAAACACATGTGGAGGAGAGTGAAAACAATAATCTTTGAGTGTTTCTCAATAAATATTTGTCTTTTTGCTCTCCTACACATGTGTTTGCCGACCTTCTATGTACACCTCTGACTCGTACTTCATTTCGTTGTTCAATATATAGTTTCCACTTATTTACATATCTGAGAACAATATATTTATCTTAAATAATAGAACTCACTGCGTCTGTTGTCACATCACAACTGATTTGCTTAGGAACAAAACTAAACGGTAAAAAAAAACCCGTCAGAAAGGTTATGAAGAGATTCAGGAAAGAAATTATCAAAACCATATTTACACTTTGAAATTTCTTTAGTCAAGTACAGTGTAATTACGATAACTGGAACTTCGTAACTTCGTAACTTTTAACTGTTGACTTCCTCTTCAAACCCTCGATAAGACTTTTTCCTCATAACTGGAACTTTCGGTAACTCGAAAATATTTTCTTTGGTCTCTTGGAGGCTTGAGTTTTTTCGAGTTTTCAATTTTATGCTAGACATTTAAATTTGTAACCTTAACTCCTGTATTATTAGTTTACTAATACTATCCTTGGCTATTGACAGTGTTGACAGTACTGAGTAATATGACTGTGTAATTGCCTATAGCTTTGTTTTCTTTATACTAGGAAGGTTGTGTTTATATTCGTTTTCTACCAGTTTTCTTAAGAGTATTAAATTACAAAAATTTGATTGCTATTCATGCTATGCATGATTTATTCCTTGTTGTTATTCAACAAGTTGAAAGTCGAGATTGATTGAGCCAATACATCCCTCACTTGTTATCTAAAGAAAAATCTATAGCGTAAATACAATATAACAAAAATATGTGAACAATAGACAGGCCCTAACTGCAGAAATCTTTCCTTTGCTTGCCTCAGTCTTTTTGGAAGTTTTTGATTTCGTTTTAGAGCATGCTTCTCTATTCATTTAATAATAGAAAGAAAGACCAGGTCAAGACTATAAAAATGGTTTATCGATTAAAAATTTTTATAAGCCAAACAGCTAAGGTAATGACAACGAACCGACGAACATTTAATCATACTAATCAGTTTTTACGCTCCAGATTTTACAGAGAATCCACACAATTATATTATTATTCACCAGGGGATGAACATTAAACAACGCTATTATGACGTCGTTTCAACGTTATGACGTCACATCACCGCCCATAAAACGTCGTTCTAACATCGTGTATTATCGGTGGGTTTCGACACCTTAACAATTAAATCAAATCCTTCATTTCGTTCATCTTTGGTACGACGTAATCGATGAAAAACCAAATTTTTGCTTCGAACAAACTTGAAGTATTCGCACCCATGTAACGTTAAACGATGGAAAATAAATTATGAACAATTTTCCCAGGCATGATGGTTACTTTCATACTCTTTATACAATATAACATGATTAGCTACTGCATGACTTGGGAACCATAAACTTCACCTATGCATTGTGGCGGAAGGTTATTGTGAAGGAATTTGGCGCGTAAAATCAAAATATTGATTCGACAAAGCATGAATAAAATGGCGTAGATTTTTGTGATTTGAAGCAATTTGCCCAAATAGCAGAAAGGTTTTCTCCAAATAATAAGGTATTTTAATCGTTCGTTTACTCCACAAACTGTTTATATTAGGTACTGAAGAGTATGCTTCCTCTCCAACCACTGCTCATTAAAGTAACTATGGTAACAATGTGATTCGAAGCGGTCCACAAGAATCTCACACTCGAGACGATCATGCCAGATATGATGCAAAACAAAAAAATAAACAAACAAACAAACAAGCAAATGAATGAATAAATGAGACCTCAAATCCGTATGATGTTTTGGTGATTTAACAATTTATCTGATAAGTATTTTTTTGCATTAACAAAAATGAGTTGCTTCTAAAATATATTAATCAATAATTTTTAACCAATAATAAATAGCCTGGTTATGTTCTTTGCTTTGATGTGTCACTAGTTTCTAAAAAAGAAGATAAAAAAAGAAGTTGACACGAATTGCCTTCACCAATATATTTTAAAAAACTTTATAGAGAGCTAAGTTTGCGACATATCAAAACAAAGTATTTCCCTTTAAATAAAACACACAAACAAGTGTTCACCAAAGCGAAAATAGGGCGTTAAAAAAAGTTGTTAGGATGTCTTTTTGATGTTTAAAGTTCACTTTCTATTCATCTATTTCAACTAATTACCCCCTAAAACACCTCACTCTTGCTAATAATGTGTTTATGGTGTTAATTATTGATTGAAAAGATCTTACAGATCGTTAGCAACGTCTCGCCTAATGGTACATGACGTGACAAGCTTCTTCATAAAACCCTCTTTCTGACATTGATGTCCATACATAATATTTCTTTTGATCAAGTTTATTCAATTCTTTTTATAATACTTTTTTTGGTGTTCTGGTTTATATTATAGAAAATCAGTGTCATTGTGTTATCGTTTCAAGTTATATATTATACATCTTTATATATTTATAGAGTGAAATAGGCACAATATTTAACAAAGAATAAAATTATGTGGAACGAAAAAATTATAATTTTTTTGAAAAAAGAAGTCTAATTGTTTTTAGGAATTGAAAAATAAACCTATAGAAAATGCGGCGAGATGAAACTTAATCACAGTACGCTGCACTTTATAACAAATAATGAAAAAGTCATAAAAATAGAAAAAAAAAAAGAAATCTCCATCTTTATTCTATTTACTGACAAAATAAAATAAATAAAACATTAAGTATTATGTATAGCGCTACAATTAACAATGATTGACGAGGATATTTATACTAGTTAGCTAATTAATAGTTAGTTAATTGAAGATCTAGTGATCTCGAGATCTGGATGGTTCATCACACGATATGGCTATCGAAATTTTGAAAAGAAATCGCCACTCACCATTCCACACGAGTAATTGAGTTTCATAAAAGGTAAAAAAGCAAATTTATCGTCATCCAGTTGCCCTTTTTTTCGATAGAGCCATCCGAGTACTGATGGAACCAACTATTTCCTCCACTGCGCGATTCTGTCCGAAATATTCGATGAAATTACCGTCCAGCACGACAAGACGTGATGATCGACCTTAAAAAAATAAAATGATTCGAAGCTATTGTGACATTAAAACACTTAAAAGTAGAACACTTCTCAACTCTCACAGAAGATGCGCTCATAATTATGTCCACTCAAAACGCTGTTGTCATAACAGCTAAAACAAAGGCGGAAAAGTCTGTCCGTAAAAAATATGGTCTACAATAGAAAAAACGTACTTTAGACTCAAAACCACCTAACTTTTTGAGTCCCATCCCCTTCAAAGATCTAGGGAAATCTAGAACTTTAGTTAATAAATTTATAGGCAATCTTTCAATTTGGAAAGTCGAATTTCTAAGTATATTTAGGCTTTAATATCGTTGGAAAGATGTCACTCTTTCAATAAAATAACAAATAGTTCCTCATTAAATCTTACAATATTATCTTCATCTTCATCTTTAGAACCAGCAAAGTAATAACCAAGATAAGCCTTGTACACTTGCTTCACTTGCTCTTCTGTACCAGTTAAACCAATCATACGAAGATGAAAGTCTGAAAAATGAAAGAGAAGCAAAATGCCACAGTTGATACGATAATACGATTTTGAAAAATTGGACTTAAAAGGCACATTTCATTTCGAAGTCATGCAATTTTATGTGATTTTACGCATTTTTTATCCCTATATTTTAAAGGAAAAAACTGTTTTTAAGGTATAAATTAAAGACATCCTTATGTAATGTTTTCGGTTATTTTTTACAGAAGCAGTTTAAGCTGTCCGACATGTATTAAAACACACCATGGTAATATTACATATTATGTAATCTGTCCAGTATTGAAAGTGGTCATTAATTTCTTTAACGTTTGCCGGGTATATTTCTCTTAAGGTGCTCTAAACTCAATATTGTACAAATCTTTTATGTATTCCTTTACTGATTCACTGTATCTCGATTCGGATCGACTGTTATGAACACTGGCTGGAGTTTCGGTAAAGAACGCATGCCATCTAAAAAATCAAAGAATATAATACGTGAAACCCGTTATATAAGAAAGTTAAAAAAATTATGAATAAATTATCATCGATAAACATTTGGAAAATAAAGGATTGAAAGGAATAATTAAAATGTGATGGAATATAGTTCTAATGTTTAATTTTTGAATATCAAGATAAAATGCATAGTTAAAACTGCATTAAAACTTATTTAAGGTTAATTTTCATAGGGAGAAAAAATCCATTGTGTCTCAAAATAGCCATTGTGTCTCAAAATAACCAAATTTTAAGAAAACCTACTCAATATAAGTCCACCACATAAGTTTGTACAATGTGCAATAATTACAGTAAAAACTTTGGAACAATGTATTTTTTAATTATGCGTCATTCTTATTATGATTCTATTGTAAGTTTTTTGCAACAGTGTGTATCAGGAAACTACAACCTATTGCATTAACAATACCTATATGAAGTAAGTATATATGGGAATACCTTTCATACAAAATTTGACTAGATTTATCTTATCAGAAAAATGACAATAAATCTCAGTTATTGACCAAAGAAATATTATGCTAATATCAATATTATGTCTACAATATAATTATCCTGCTTTAAATTATGGTAAATGGAAGTAAATTTATAAGATTTTCGTTTGCCTTACCTAGATTTTCGACAACTGTTGATAGTTTTTCTAGTTAATCAGGACATATATCTGGGCAGTGACAAAACATAAGTACGACAAGATCCATTGGCCTTGGAAATCTCTATATGTCATTGTTTTCCCGTTGGTATCTACCAGTTCAAAAGGGCCATTAATGGCTGTCATGCCAACTGACTTTCTCATCTCTCTTTTATTAGTTTTAAAAGTAGAAGAAATAAGCTTTAATTACATAATTATGTTTTGCGCACGTGATTTCATAAACAAAACAACCAACTAAATTTTCTAAATGTTTAAATTATATACATTAGAAAATTGTATTTTCATCATTACAGGAAGTGACAGAATATATTACTTAGACTTACATCGGGTCTAATGTCAAATTTTATAAAAATGATCATCAAAACCAGTATATCAGGTAAATTATTAGGTTGTATAGAACCACAAACCTGCTCTCTGATTTTCTTTTTCATAGCGAACGTGTGCCACAATTCCCCCACATCTAAGCTTCTGATAGGGGAAAACTTTAAAGGTATAAATACACTTAATGGCATAGAGGATAATAACTTACAGGCTTCATGAAACTTTATCTTAAGTAACCAGTACTTGAATAGCTCTTGAGTGATTGAAATCTCCGATAACAAGTCAATGCTTTTCTAAAAATAAGAATAAAATTCTTAAAGATTATTAAACCTAACTTTAATCTCATCCATTATCCTTTGCTCTTTCAAAAGAATACATTTACTTTAATTACTTTTATTTCTAATAATAGTTGAATAATGTTCACACATCACACATCTTTGAAAATTTAAAAAAAAATTAAGGAAATTTTTGAAGTAGAAAATTATGAACAAACACAAGTGTTAATGGAAATCTTCTTGGAATTTTTATATCTTTTTATTAGAAGTTTGGCTAGAATATTAGTGATTTTTTCGCAGCTTAATAAAAGCTGGTATTGGTAAATATTAGCTAATCTCTAGATATTAAATAATAACAATATTTACATGTTAAAAAAACATACAAGGAGGACCAATATATATAATTATATAATATATAAACAGTACAACATTTATCTCCGATTCGAGGACGTCACGAAATCAAGGGACGTCCTCAAATCAAGAGTTGCTTTTTACGCGCGGGGTTCCTAAATCGAGCGACGCCGTCCTTCGATCTGCGGACGTTTTTAAGGTGAGTTAATTCCTTCTTATTTTGTGTTCTGTCTGCGATTTTGGAAAGCTTTATCGCTATTGCTAGGTAATCTCGAATAAATTCCCTTCCCTCAATTTCGGGACATACTCAAATCGAGGATAAATGCCGTTCTGATAAGCAAACTTTTTGTTAAATATTTGCGAAATTAGGTTTTACTTAAATCAAATAAATCATCGATCAGAATCAGAATCAGAATGAACTCTATCAACTTAGATTTAATAAGGATTCTTTTAAGCATAATGAAAGTTATTTGTCACAGACCACTTTTTAAGAACATGAGTAAAATTAATAAATAAGTTTAGTCTTAGCAAAGCATGTGTATAAGGTTGGCTGCATAATTTTAAAACGTTCTAGATTTGGCTTACGACTTTAGGAAATCATTGTGTTTTTTTCTATAAAACTGATGGGTCTACTTTCCCAACCCAAGATGCAACAGTTTACCATACGCAGCATTATGACACAAAAAATGACTCCACCATCTTCGTCAGAAAGCGAAAGTGAATTTATTGTGTTTTTTTCCATATTATTATAGCTCATCTTTTGCCGCAAATAGAGAGACAGCTCCACTACGGCAAAACTGCGTCACAGAAACACTTCGAGCCCAGTCTTTTTTAGCTTACATATTTTATTTGCGAGGAGAGCCTAGATAGAGAAAATTGAGCTAATGGGCTTTACAGATTTCGCTGTTTTCGCCCTAGCTGTCGGCCATATTGGATGGAATGCCTACTTTTGATAGCTCATATTTAGGAAAGTTAGTGGAAACATTCAGGCGTAATAGTCGAGTCGTCAAGAATCGACTTGTAATTACTAAAGCTCCCTTTCATTTTCTTTTCTGTAAATTGTTTGGGAAAAAGTTGTTCAAGATGGCTATGCGACAGCCTGCTTGTGTTATTGATAATGGTACTGGGTAAGAAAATGTTTATTTTGATCAGAATTATCAGTCCTAAATTTAGTTTGTTTCGTGTGTGTCTTTTTAAAATTACCTGAAAATTTAAAATAGATCCTAATTATAATTGAACAAAATTATAGATTATAAAAGTTTTAGTACAAAAAAATAAAAGAATTTTATAAAATAATTATATGTAGTTAGGTAATTGAGTAATACAGAGATATAAGTAATTAACTAATATCAATGAACTTGTCCACAATACATTTTAACTTAACATTTTAACTTTTAATACATTTAGACATTTCTTGTCTCTTGATATCTATATATTATTATGGACAAGTTTTGAATGCTAGTTGGCATATAATCTCAGAGGCACACATTTTCCCCTCTCTATTGATTAGCCAATATAACAATAGTACTAATTCTTCTACTGTTAAACTGGCCACTCAGTCTCAGGATTAGAGTCTAACTGAGTGTGGCAAACGTGTAAACAAATGGTAATTTTCCTATAACTCTAATGTACAATACAGTTTGTAAAGTCTTGAAAACATATATACTTACTAAAAAGAGTGTATTAGCTACATAACATAACGTAACATAGTATAACATAGTAACAAAATTCAACATTCTGGCATTCAAATACAAACTTAGTCTTCACATTAGCCAGTAGTTTTGGAATAGGGAATAGTAAAATGTGAAATTATATATATATATTTGTCATGACTCAGTTGGTATTTGTTAAATTGTTTATACTCATTCCTTCTTAAACTTTTTTCTTTTTTAACTTCTTTCTTTTAAATTTTAGGTTGTCACTACAAGGGAAAAGAATTTCTTGATGGGGAACAGTTTCTCAACAAATGTAACTTCTGGTAAGTTTTTTCAAACTGGATTGTAGTTTTATTATCATAATGGAAAATTCTAAGACATTCTTTCAGATGGTTTTCACACTTTAATAACTGCAATATTGTTTATTATCGCAGAAATATAAGCCCCTAAACTATTTTCTTTTAGTAATTTTCGAAGTGGGAAGATAAGGAATATTACTATTTTTTACGTTTTAAGAGGGTTTAATGATAAGAGCTCCACAGATGAGATTATTATTATTATTAATCAATTTATTTCCCTGTCTCCGTTAATATATGGTTCTTCTTACAGAAAAAGCGTAAAATATATATGCATTATGTTCTACAAAATAAAATATAATAAAATAAAATAGAATTAAATACACTAAACGGAAAATACTGTAAAACAAAAACAAAAGTTCGAATTATTCGAATAGACTGACAGGACAATCAGGATGTGCTAAGTTTGCTTCACCGTGCCTTGGTTTACAAATAACTATCCCCCTATTATGTTATTCCATCCTAAAATCAATAATGAGCACAGCAGAAGTACAGTAGACCTCACCGTCACCATCAACACAAAAAACATCGAGAGAATCGGAATTCAAACTCCACACAAACGACGCCCAATCAAAGTCACCTTAAAATCAACAACAGACAAGGACACTATCATGAAGAATCTAAAGAATCTAAAAGGATTAACAAAATTTGGCAAGATTAGCGTGACTGACGACTACACGAGGGCAGAAAAAGCAAAAGAGATGAATGATAAAGAACCAAAAAAATCGACCATAATATGGAGAGTGAGAGGTTCTCCAGCAAATGGCATCTACTTAAAGAAGTTTGTTCTTAGTCAGACTTCACGCCAGTAGGTAACAATCTGATAGCTAAAGAAGTAAATCCAGGAGTGACTGATAATGACGAATCCAGTGAGGGACCAAAAATTACATGCAAGTACTACGATTGTTCTAAATTTAAATCTTCCTTCAGTAATTTTAAAGGTATTTCCTTTTTTCACTCGAATATTGGTTCTCTTCACAAGCATTTAGATAATCTGCAAACATTACTTGATCAACTTAATTTTAATTTTGACATAATAGCTATAACTGAAACTAGAATAACAGTTAACGGTATACCGCATAACATCAGCATTCCAAACTATAACTATATTTCAACAGAAACAGAAGCAGCTGCGGGTGGGACAACTATTTACATAATTTTAAAGAAAGAAAAGATCTTTCTTCTAAGTTTTATCAATCGAGGTTTCTTGAATCTTCTTTTTTAGAAATAATAATGCCAAACAGTAAGAATATTATTGTAGGATGTACCTATAAACATCCTGGTCTTTCCAAATCCG
>JAUEKX010054926.1:0-13492 GCA_031834005.1 Dendronotus venustus
GTCTGCGAAGGAAACCACGAACACGTAAAAGAGAACCCCAACTATCCTGTTTCAAAAACTCAAACGAAGGAGTGCACTACCAATGTTGTTACAAGTACCGATGCGAAGGAGAGCTTCACCAATTCCTTTGTTGCTTCAAGTAACTCAACAGCTTCTGTTTTACTCGCAACTGCTCAAGCTGACGTAATGGGGGAGAGCAACAAAACAACAAAAGCACGCATTTTCTTCGACAATGGAGCACAAGCGTCATACATTTCTCCACGCCTTCGTCAAAAACTTAACTTACAAACAATTGAAAATAAAGAAATCGTTATAAAAGCCTTTGGAAACATTATTACAAAAGAAACACTGGAAAAAGTATCGATTAAAATAAAAACAATTGACGGTTCTTTCGAAAAAATTTATTGTTTCGTAAGAGATATCTGCAAACCCATCACCGGCCAGAACACCACCCTAACAGCTACCAAATACCCACACCTTAGAAGACTCCAACTAGCTGACTCGAACGAAGGAGAAAGCGAGATCGACCTCTTAATTGGATCGGATTATTACTGGAGATTCATAAGTGGTGAAGTAATTAGGGGAGATTCGATTGATGATCCAGTCGCATTAAAGTCCAAACTGGGATTTATTCTAAATGGACCAACTTATTTGTATATATATTTTCAACAACCAATTTATATGTATATATATTTTTATTCTACCTTTCTTTGCAAAATTAGTGTGACTGTAATATGTATTTCTTTGTGTTTTCTATTTCT
The DNA here is from genome assembly GCA_031834005.1 of Dendronotus venustus. Lineage (NCBI taxonomy): Eukaryota > Metazoa > Mollusca > Gastropoda > Nudibranchia > Dendronotidae > Dendronotus > Dendronotus venustus. The sequence continues at coordinate 762 of JAUEKX010054926.1, forward strand.
TTATGTGTAAAAATTAATCAATTTCATGATCATCCAGGTAGCTGCAAAATAGAAAATAATTGACAATCGACAATTAAAACAAAGGAATACACCAATGGACCTTTAAATGTGGACATGTGCCGAACACATTATTCATACAAAATCGAACTTCAACACATATGGCTCACAAAAAGGTAAACTAGGTAAATTTATGTACTTTCCAGAAAAATACAAAGACCAATTTTTAAGGATTTTAAAATATTCAATCATTTTTTAAGAGACAAAAACTAGTAAATGCTGCAAAGATTTAACAAGGAGTGCAACGCGAGAAGATATTGGGAGGGCAGATATTAGACGATATACGCGACAGTGTTGGTGCAGAGTTTGGAAAAAGCATCTTATCGATAACAAAGATATTGGTACGTAAGTTGGACGGTTTTTGAAATAGTATTTATGGATATAGTATTTACGGAAACAGTATTTATGGAATAAATATAATGAATTTAATACTCTTAGGATAACGTTTATAAAATAGAAAATTACATACTTTCGCTTTAGGAAATATATGTACTGCATTTGGATTAGATAATATCAAAAGACATCCTAATGATTAACTAAATACGCATTATATTTGAATAATAGATAAAGTATTCAATTGGCATATAACACATAACGTTTCTCAATATCGCAGCAAAGCTGTTTTAAAAATACTATTTATAATATTTCTGTAATCTTACGTATTCAAATTTTGCAAAACAATAATAGATAATAGTTATAAACTCGTTTGAATTATGTATGCCAGTTTACAAATGTATAATAAAACAAGACTACAAATCTATAAAAATTAAGCAGAAGCTTTTCGATATATTGTCATCATCAGTGCTAACAGCAAATGATATCTATCTATTTACATATTTTTATGACGAAGCTAGAAAATGACGTAGTTAGCCCCCAAAACCCAAAATTCTACAAACGTTACGTTGATGATTCAATATCTAGACGCCAAAAAGGAGCTATTGATGGGCTCCTCCAAAGTATGAACAGTTACCACACCAAGATCAAATTTACTATTGAAGTTGCTCCTGTAAAGTTTCTAGACACCAGAATAACATACAGAGAAGACGGTATCACAACATTAGTGTACCAAAGTGATAAGAAACTACCAGTTTATTGGAGCTCAAAAATTCATAAATATTATAAAAGAAATGCTGTCAACACTGATCTGCACAGGGGAAAAATGATCGCCTCAAATTTCGATGCTGAACTAAAAGTAATCCCAAAAAAATTTAAGAAAGCAGGTTTTCCGGCAAGATTCACCGAAAGTGTAATTCGGCAGTTTGACGAGAAAGAAAATGATGAAATACTCATACCAGCGTACATCTTTGAGACACCTAATAATTTTGTTAGTGTTAGTATTCTGTATTGCGAGAAAAACGAGAGTATCACAAAAAACTTTATCAGAAGATTTCATGAATTTACCGAAAATACATATACTCTGTGCATTATACAAAAAAGGTTAAAAGCCTTTTCAGTCTCAAGAGCAAGAATCCAGATCCATCGTGTAAGATCTACGAAGGAGAGTGCAAGTGTGGAGAAACTTACATCGGGGAAAGGCAACGGAATGTTAAAATAAGGTGGAAAGAGCACAACTCTGCAAAAGGAATATCACAAACATCGAGGCATCTTCAAAGCTACCCCGATCACGTGTTTTCATGGAAGGTTTTGTTTCCTGCATCATCCAACACCCGGGATAAAAAAACGAAGTGCTTTTGGTAATTTTGAGTATTTTTTCGCCTTTTTTCATGTTTTTCTTTAGCTTAAGATTGATTAGAACGAAAGTAGAAATGACCGCACACTTGATGGAACAAAACAACTTACTTTCCATTACATTGGCCATTCTGTTTTTTATTTTGAAAAATTATTTTTAATTATTGAACAAGGGAAGTCAAAAGTTTAAAAGCACGCATGAGAATCAAAAGTTTAATACTGGTTGTTAATTTTCTTCGATTATTTTTGCTGACTTCATTCTACAATGAGTTATAAAAGGAGGAAGAAATCCAACAAACGTAAAAAAGACAATGGCGATGAAGAAGTCATGCTTGAAAATGATTGTATCAATATGGACGATAAAATTTCTTTATCAAAGGTATGTTTTAGTATCTAAAGCTTTAATTACAAGAATTGAAAAACGATCAATTAAATAATTAAACCATCTGAAAATCTTTAGACTGATTCGTGCATTCTTCGCTGGTCAAACCATTTGAAGTCAGATGCTTCACTTGTCAACTTAGAAAAAACAAATACGTGGAAGGTCATAGTCGAAGCTTCAAAAATACGATCTTATACTAGATTTACCAGAATCGAAATTTGGTGATGATGATGAATTAGATGTACCTTAAGGTCAACAGTTTGATCATTCAAAATCGTCAAGGCTCGTTTAGAAGCATTTATCAAGGTCAACCTTCATCACTCAAACAGAAAAGAAATCGAAGGTCTTACGTGCCCAAATCTCCATCAACATAATACAGCAATTATTGTCTTACTAAACGAATTGGTCCTTCACCTAAGGAGTTTCTTGAAAATGAAGCCAGTGATTTTATGATTGATGATGTCAATAAGCGTTATTTCTTATGGTGTCTGATGCGTCACAGTAGCATTCTAGGACCTATACCAAGTTGGACAGGTTTCCAAATTCTAATGTGCGGCAACATCCCAGTACTCAAATCGAACATTATTATTTGATACCTCCTGCAACAGAATTATCAACTATTTACCAGGTATAAAAGTTTTCACATACTTATGTCAATAATGGGTTTCCTAAAGATTTGATTAATTTAAAAATCTAGTTTCGCAAAATTCCTTTCCGTTGCTTAAGAACAGATTATTGTTTTTAATTAACACAATAGTAATTAAAAAGGTTTTTTCCAATTTTATGAACTAGTTAATGATGAGAGCATTGAAGATAATTGAATCCCTGAAATTAGTTGCCTTAGTGTGTGTATTTGATCAAGCCATCTACTCAAAGGCAATCGAAATCCAATGGAAAGATCCACATAACATTGGAAACATAGAGCTGATGATGGGAATGTTTCACATGTTAATGATGTATATGCATATACTTAGCAAGAGGTTTTTCGGATGCTGGGGTGAGTGTCATACTTGTTCAGAGTGGTGCAATAGCAGAGGGTTCAGTTGAAAAGCTCTATGTGGCAAGATGTAGAACAGAGGTGTCAGGGCTTACAAACAGTTGTATGAATCAATAGTCAGAAGAACTTTTGAGGAAATCGGTGTTAACGATGATGGTGACATAATCAATTTTTAATCTACAATAAATCTGTTGATGGCGTATGGGAGGAAAACGAATCCTTGAATATTAAATACAACAAATTCATAGATTATCGTTTCAACATGAAGAAAGGGGAACCTCTACAAACATTTTGGATGAGCCTTTTGGAAAAGGTTGAGCTTATACTAAATACAATATATGCATTTAGATCTGGTGACTGGCAGCTACTAATCGAATGCATAAAGCTCATTCTTCCTTATAGCTTTCCTTACGATCATGTCAATTATGCCAGATATTTGTCCGCTATGCTCGAAGAAATGCTTCAACTGCCACAACGCTTTCCAGATGTGTATCAAGAGTTTTTGTATGGTAATTTGTAGCCCAGTTAACAGATAGATCTACATTCTCGCGAGCGGAGACTGATAAAATCATTGAAATGACACTTAATAAAGATACTAAAACACCAGGCATATATATTTCTTTTAAAGAGTTGTCAAATTGACATGTGATGTTTTAGCCGTTTGTTGTTAAACTTAGCATTTGTGCAAAGTTATCTTAACAGTTTTAAATCAGATCATGTTTCTCAAAACAAGAGGTTTTCGATAATTTTTTTTTTATACTTAAAAATATCAAGAGATCTAAATTCCTTTTTAGGTGGTTGTATCGGTTTTTCTACAAACGTCAATGCTGTAAAACGTTGGGAGATAAATGCAGCATATAGAGCCGCATTGCATTCTTGTTTTCACAAGCCAGGGGCGGATGCAATGCACGGCAAGTCAGGCACTTGCAGTGGTAGGTATTGAACTGAAAATTACGAATATGGGAATAACATATAAAAAAAACAGTATCCAAAAATAAACATAGACAGCTTTTTTTGAAATTCTTATTTAATTTTTGCCTCGTCAAATACCTTATTTCCCCGCCTAGAGAGACCTAGAGAGAAGCCTTTCGGGGAAAAGCAGACCGAGAGCCTTTCACATTTTTCTCATAAGTAACCGCTCAGAGTTGTGGAAATGCTCGAGTTAAAGCCAATCGATTGAATCGAGGTTTTGCAGCGATCACCACTTTTTGTATACAAAATATACAGGGCAGGGGCGGATCCAATGTCGGGCACATAGTGCGGATGCCATAAGTGAAAAAAAATATATAATAAAATTAAAAAGCGTTAATTTTTTAGACACTCCAGGCGGCAAAAATAGGTATCTCAGTATTATTAACTATTTCAATATTTCATCCGAGCGTATATTTCAGAGTAGCGGTTATAGATGTTTATCTTAAGGCTGATTTCCATTCCTTGAAAAGTGAGCGGGCGGGCGGAAAATATCCGATGAGCAAAAGTCCGACGAGCGGATATTTTGATTTCCATTATAATGCGCGGGAAAAACAAAACAGGACAGGAAGAAAATGGCGCACAAAAATAATTATTGGATACTGCGTAAAAAAATTGTGATACTGATTATCTTAAGGCGTCGTTGAGAAAAAATGAGAATGCAAAGAAATCTTGAAAGGAAGCAGATGTGGGTTCGTCGGATATTTCGTGATAGAGTCCAACATGGAGAGTTTAATAGACTTGTGCAGGACTTGATGTTATTCGATAAGGAGTACTTTTTTCGAAATTTTAGAATGTATCCAGCAGACTTTGAAAAATTACTATCTTGGATTGCTCCATTTATCGCTAAATCTTCTAAAAGACGTCCAACGACATCTCCTGCAGAGCGGCTTATCATTACTTTGCGATATTTGGCCACTGGAGATGCTCAATTCACAATTGCCACAAGTTATCGTGTAAGTCCAACAACAATTAGCCGAATCATACGAGAAACAACAAGTACTATTTGGGATATTATATGTCAGAAAGGATTTCTCGTTCCACTTCATCGAAGCAAGAATGGAAAAAGATTGCTGATGAATTTCATGATGATTGGAATTTTCCTAATTGTCTTGGAGCAATTGATGGGAAACATGTAACTATCCAAGCACCTAGTGAATTCGGCTCGATGTACTTTAATTACAAAAAGTCTTTTAGTGTTGTTCTATTAGCTGTTTGTAATGCTAAATATAAATTTACGTTAGTAGATATTGGACAAGCTGGAAGAAATAGTGATAGCGGTATTTACAACAACCGTAATTTAGGAAAGGCAATAGACCAAAATCTCTTGAATTTTCCTGGGATGACAACTTTACCGGACTATGGTGGAGAATTGTTCCCTCATGTGTTTGTTGCAGATGAAGGATTTGCTCTAAAGCCTAATGTTAAGACGATACTCGAGAAGTAAAGATTTTGATGCCTCTGAGTTTATATTCAATTACAGACTTTCAAGAGCAAGGAGGATAATAGAAAATTCATTTGGGATATTAGCAACAAGATTCAGAATATTTAGGCGACCAATTATTGCATGTGTGGAAAATGTCAAAAATATCACCAAGGCTTGTCTCGTGTTGCATAATTTTTTGATGAAAACAAATGTTGATAGATATTTTCCAAACAATCAATCTGAAATTGAATTTCAAAATATAGAAGGATTAATTCCTCTCTCAAAGCAAGGAGCTCGAAATCCAACATTGACTGCCAAGGATATAAGAGACCAGTTCAAGAAATACTTTATCTCGGAAGTTGGAGCGGTACCATGGCAAAAAGAAATTTTTACTCCAAATTTATAATTACTAACATATATATTATTATACATATAGTACTATTTGAGTATAATATAGAGTGTCGTAAATATCAACAATACGGGCATCTTAAATAAAAAAAAATATATAAATAAAAAGTCTCTCATGTTTTATCAAATTGGATCTCATATAATACCTGATTAATCTTAATACGAGCAAGCATGTTCTTCTCCGGTGGAAGTTTATCTAATGTTTCTACTAAACATTTACAGAATAGAGTGTTGGAACTACTTTCAGTGTCACCAGTTGTATCCAACTTTTTATCAACTTCATTTATACCCTCGGAACAGCTGACTTTATTTTTTTGTCTCTTTGCAATGTTTTGACGATATGTAGATGGAGTCGTAGTTGGAGATGAAACTTGATTACAGATTTTGGGTGTTGATGAAGTAGGAGCAACATCGACATCATCAGCACCAGTATCAGCTTGGGTTTCATTAATGAAATTCATATTAGAAACTGATGACTCTTGATTTGATGAACTATAACTCAAAAATCCCAACAAGTTGTAATAGTTACAAGTTGGTAGTCTTGTTGCTTTAGAACCACTTTTTGAAGGAACTTTTCGTTTTTGATTACATCGAACAAAAGCATCACGAAGGGTTTTCCATTCCATTTTTAAAACAACAACTATATATATTAAAGAAAAGGAAATTCATAAAAATTTGCCCTAAGAAACTACAAATGTGAATAATATCATCAAAACTTTAAATATTTTAAAATTAAAAAGTTGTAATGTAAAATTATCTTTTGAAAGCATCACAAAATACCAAAGGTCAAAAGAGAATTTATATATACTAGTGAGTGTTAAGTGAAGGCACTTTCGCTTTCTTCATCAAATTCATAAAAAACATTTGATTTTTTGCCATGTTCCTCGTTTGTTAATTTTGTTGGATTTGTTGTTGCTTTGGAAGAACTGAATGTTTTGCAAAGTCAGCATATTAAAGATTCAAATGTGATTGGTTATTCTGCTTGAGCGGAGAGTGCAAGTTTAAAATTTTTGAACTTGCACGCGCGTGCTATTTACCGCTTTTTGCCGCCTGTGTCCGCTGAGATTTTCATCACTACGCATGCGCTGACGTCATTCACGTTACTTTTTCCGCCCGCCCGCTCACTTTTCAAGGAATGGAAATCAGCCTTTAGCGTTGTGTGCGCGCGTACAGAAAAAGTACTCTAAAATTAGGTAGTTTGTCCGGGGTGCACCATGGGCATATTTAGCCTTTGCGGGTATTATTTGATTTTTGTAGCACTTAGGTGGAGGTTCAGAAGCTAGTTCCCTAGGTTCGCCCTAGTTCCTAATTTACATATTGACATTTCTTGATCTGTAGTCTACTTTCCGATATTTTGATTTTGTACCACAAATGATTTTGTGTGCGCAAATTATTCAAGTAAGATTCTAACACAGACAATTAGATGCTGTGAATAAAGAGTGATATCTTCAATTATTTGATGATGTTACGTTTCATTCTTTCTCACAGGCCAATCAATGATACTACTGAGAGAGATGATATTGAAAGGAACAATGATTCAATTCAAAACTCGCTCTTCCAAACTCCCATTGGAGGAAAACGTTCCTTGGAAGATGGTGAGACCATACAACCAGATAAAATAACTCGATTTGAGTCAGAGGCGGAATCAAAGGAGAACGAGTGGGTTCTGCCATCTCAACTGATGGATTATGTCCATCGTTATATGAATATAAAGATTTCGGATAAGGAAATCAAGGAAAATATTTTGTCAGTGAATCCGGTTCCAAGGAATGTGAAGTCTGTCCCGGAATTGGACAGCTATATAACAGAACTCCTACTGGAGAATAACAAGACTCAAACTCTCCATGTGAAGAAGTTATTAAAAGCTGTTCAAGAGAGGTACAGAAATATTCTGGGCCCTCTCACCAAGATCTGGAGTTTAACAGAGGCAGAAAGAGACACTGTTGATTCTTCAGATATTGATGCTGTTACATCTTTTAAAGGTGTTACTGAACTGTTTGAACAGTCAATAACACTCATCGCTCAATCATTTCATCGAACGACCTACCAGAGAAGATGGAATATAGTATCTACTCTGATTGAGGGTAATACTAATACACGAGAGCAAATTTTTACGGATTCAAAAATGTTACGGATTCAGCGTCTACACGAGGTATGTAAAACGTAAAAATAGTATAAAATAGTTATCGTTTTTAATTTTGGTGTTTACACAAGGATTTTGAAAACGGAGCAGGTGTTTAGCAGAAAATATCCTCAAAGTCTATTGAGTCTATTATCTAACAAATAGAGAAAAAAAAGAGTGTGTAGATGTGTAGCGTGTTATTTGCGAGTGTGTAGATGAGAAGCGGAGAGAGAAAAAAAAGTGAAGAGCAAAGACAACAAAAAGAAAACAGAGAACCAATGAAAGTGTTGGAGAAACTAAAAACCGTTGATTTTTAAGATATCTTCTTCATTAATTTAGTAAAACAACAATTTGAAGTCCTTGGAGTTGGTAAAATGAAGATATTATGACAAAAAATATGAACACCACCTCCATGCTTGCGTATGTTGTGATATAGTAGTTTACGAGGATAATAATAATAATTCGCGAAAAATTGTTGAGATGTTAAGAAATTAATAGAAAGCAGGTCTCTATTGTCTAGTGATGATTGACAGCTTAAAAAAAAAAAAAAAAAAAAAAAATGTTTCATTCATTTTGAAAACAAAAACGGTAAAATTTGAAAACGGTAAAAAATTATGACGGAAACTTTTCCGTTTTTATTTTTAACCGTTTTCACTCCGAATCCGTATAAGTTACCAATTTCTAATGTAGATGCTATCCGCAATAATTTCTATTTTTAGTAGTTTGACTCATGAATCCGTAACAATTTGCTCTCGTGTAGACATAGTATTAGGTCACGGACCTTTTAAGGGATCATGTGGATCTCTTGAATGACAATGAAAATTGTCTTCTGTTTGGAGAAAAGTTTGAGGAGATTCTTCAAAAGCCATTCAAGGCGAAAAAGAAATCTGGTGATGTATTCACTGGACTCAAAAAAGGGTCACACCCAACAACTGGCACTGGCCATTCCAATAGAGAGCCCTTTCGACATGCCCCTCTACCATACAACAAAGAGGAAATGTTAGAGGGCAGTTCTTCTCAAAATTTGGACAAAAGCGTAAGTCAATTATTTACTCTCAGTCAAAACTCTGTGAATCTCTTATCACTTCAGGACCATCCAAATGTTCACCCATTAGTAAGGGACTTATTTGTAATCAAACAAGTCTCTCTTTCTTTACCAGTGGCAGGAAGGCTGAAATTCTTCCTAAAAAACTGGGAATGTCTCACACAGGATCCTCAAATACTAAGCTTTGTTCAAGGTTATCAAATTCCTTTTACCTCAACTCCAATACAACAGTTTCATATTCCAAGGAACTTTCAGCAAGGAGGAAATGGGCCTAATAAATATAGAATTTTTGGAGATGCTCCAGAAAGGAGCTATCAAGGAGGTTGAAAACTCCAGAGATCAGATCCTAAGCCCCTTATTCCTTGTTCCGAAAAAGGATATGGGTTACAGACCAGTGATAAATCTAAGAAATCTCAATTTGAATATTCAGTACCTTCACTTCAAAATGTTCCTTCTGAAAGATATTCTTCAACCCGGAGATCTGATGTGCAAACTGGATTTGAAGGAGGCATGTTTTTCGGTTCCTCTTTATGCAAAATCCCAGAAATATGTTCGTTTTCAGTGGGGTCAAAAAGTTTATCAATTCCTTTGCCTCTGTTTTGGACTAGGTCCTGCCCCAAGGGTTTTCACAAAAGTTATGAAAATTCCGATTGCAGTTCTGAGAAGACTAAATGTGCGACTGATCATATTCCTGGACGATATTCTGTTGATGGGGACATCGATAGAATTGAAACCAACTCAACAAATTCAATTTTTAGGGGTGGAGATAGATTCCTTAAAAATGCTAGTAAGTCTTCCACAAGACAAAGTGCTGAAGATCAAGACTCAATGCCAGGAAATATTAAAGTCACCAACTGCGAAACTTAGAGAGTTAGCCTCCCTGATAGGAAGATTGTCCTCTTCAGCTATTGCAATTCTCTCAGCTCCTCTACAATATCGCTCACTACAATAAAAGCAAATTTTAGAACTAGCTTCAGGGGAAAACTTCGAATCTTTAGTAGAACTATCAGAGGATTTAAGGAAGGAAATAATGTGGTGGATTCAGAATCTGAATCTATACAATGGAAAGACTTTGATTCCAGTATCCCCTCAAATGACAATATCAACAGATGCATCGAATCAGGGATAGGGTGCATTTTGTCGGAGCCAACGGACAGGGGGTCCCTGGTCATTTCAAGAAAAGAAACTTCACATCAATGTCTTGGAACTAAAAGCGATATAGATTGCAATTTATAACCTTTTCAAAGGTCTTCCGAAAGTAAAAGCAATTCATATCCAAACGGACAATATGGTTGCTCTCACTTACTTAATAAAAATGGGGGGAACCAAAAACCAAGATCTCACTCGAATAAGCAAGGAAATTTGGAAACAATTAATCATCCATGGGATCACAATTACTGCAGAATATCTGCCAGGGAAATTGAATGTAGAGGCAGACTTTCAATCAGGGTCAGTGAGGGACTCCAGCGAATGGAATGTCCAATATTGTTCAAACAACTCTGTCAGAAACGAGGAACCCCGTCAATAGACCTTTTCGCGTCACGGTTGTCTCATCAGGTTCCAAGGTACATGTCTTGGAGGCTAGATCCTTTCAGTCAAGGAAGAGATGCTTTTCAAATAAATTGGAAATTCCTAGAAGCATATGCTTTCCCTCCATATGCATTAATTCCCCGGGTCTTAAAGAAGATTCAGGTAGAAAAGGCTACACTATTGTTAATAACCCCAGCTTGGCAAACCCAAGCATGGTACCCCAAGTTTCTTCAGATGTGTGTAAAAAACTCCTTGTTAATTCCAAAATGAAAGAACCTTCTATTGAATCCAGATCAAAAGGTCCATCCGTTAATAAGAAATCGAACTTTACAACTGGTGGCTTGGACAGTATCAGGCAAAAACTTGCTTCAGAAGGCCTATCAGAGGAAGCTATCTCTCTTATCTCTGACTCCAGGCGAAAAAGTACAATCTCTCATTACAACTCGGCCTGGGGAAAGTTTAATCGCTGGTGTAATAAACGACAAGCTGATCCCTTTCGATGTGCTATAAATTTGATACTCGAATTTCTCACAGAATCCTTCAGAGAAGGGTTAGAACACAGTACTCTGGCAAGTTATAGATCAGCTATCTCAGCTTTCCATGAACCCATTGAAGGGATTGCTGTAAGTAAGCACCCACGAGTAGCAGGCGTACACAATAGGAGATTCCCACAACCAAAATATAATTTCATTTGGGATGTAGAGAAAGTAGTTAACTATCTGAATTCTTGTGGGAAAAATTCGGATCTTAGTGACAAATTTCTTACTCAAAAGTTAATTACTCTCCTGGCTCTAACCTCGGCAGCCCGTGCCCATGAGATAGCCTTCCTTGATATAAGATTTTTAGTAAAACATTACTCTGGATATACCTTTGCATTTGACAAAGCAACAAAGGTAGATAGACCTGGTAAAAGGAGACCCCCATTAAAGTTCATCCCCTTTTTGGAAAATAAGAATTTATGTGTTTGCTCGTGTATTGATAGTTAACTTCAGAGGACTAGTTCATGGAGAACTAATGAGTCTCAATTACTTTTAAGTTTTGTAAACCTTACAGTTCTGTAAAACCTGCTACATTCTCCAGGTGGCTCACTGAAAATTTATCAAAGTCAGGAATTGATGTAAACATTTCTTCTGGACACTCAACAAGAACGGCTTCTTCCTCAAAAGCTAAGTCCTGTGGTGTTCCAATTAAGGAGATTTGAAAAAGGGGTAATTGGTCACAAACTACAACTTTTGAAAAGTTCTACTTCCGGGAAATTGAGACAGAAAACACAGACTCTTTTGAAAGATCCATTTTGTTATGTAAATAAGCTTTGAAGAGAGGTGGTTAAAAGTATGACCTTTGGCTTTAAGGCCAAAGAGCGGAAGAAAATCCAGTATTAGATTGTTGGGCGGTGATTTTATGATACGAAATTGAAGATTGTGCAAAGGCGCGAAGCGCCAGCCGTGCAATCTAGATTTTATGAATATAATCACCGCCCAACGATCTAATACTGCCCTCCCACGCCTCCCTTTAATATAATGAGTCACTTTCTTTTAGATCGTGGTGCACGTCACTCATTTCATGGTAGAGGACGTGGACGTGGACGCGGACGTGGACATTAGTTTTATATATGTATATAGATTTTATGTACCTTATTACAAGAAATTAACGAATCATGAAATTAACGCGGTTTGCCCCTCAACCGCGTTAATTTCATGACGCGTTAATTTCATATACGCGTTAATTTAGTGATACATTAATTTTGTGACGGTGTTAATTTCATGAACGTTAATTTTGTGCAAAATTGTAAAAAAAAGGCAAATTCTTTCAAGTGGAATAAGGGATTAAAACAAAAGGTTTCTTTCATTTAACATATATTTTATCCATCTATTTCTTCATCACTCTCAATCTCCTCGCTTTCACTGGATTGATCATTGTCCAGAATGTTCTTCAAAATTTGTGACGAATCGTCGTAGTATTCGGTATTTTCTGGGTAAGCAACCTTTTCTACGTAGCTTTTGGATGTAGTCTTTGACTACGTAGCTTAAGGACGTCCATTCCCTTAGAATTCTGCCATTTTGCTGTCATAGTAATAATGATTTCTAGTCCACCTTGCAGGAGTGG